>OVBE01016219.1:0-11047 GCA_900406425.1 Iberis pinnata | reverse complement strand
CTTAGACTAAGTCTTATTCTTCTTCACCTTTAGACTCGGACTAGTTTGCTCCCAACAAGATATTGTTCTCTTTTTGTTACAGACTTGTTAGAGTTGACACAGTTGATGACTAACCCATTAGACCGGTCTACGTTTGTGACAAAATTTGAAGAAATAGCAATCATAAAAGATCATTACCCAAATTTTTAACTAGTACATAAATCGAAGATGCAAAATTCTAAGGCGGATTTTTCGACTAGAATATGAGCTCGTGATAGAAGTTTTTTTAAATGATACTTCTTTATTATATTGGTGTGTTGTTAAACATGCTATTTTTACATAAATAATGAAAGTATATATTTGTGAATTTTTTAGAGCTAATAATTGTTTTAAAATGAAAACTTCTTGTCAAATTTTGTGTTTAATAATTCGGTCTATTTTCAAATACTTTTTTCAAATCTTCTTTAGTACTTAAAATTGCACATATTTTTGGCGACTATTGACTTATAAGAATATTTTTTCTACACAAATGTATGTTATAGGAATATCGTGAATAGATACAAAGAAGAATAAGTTTAAGTTAATCAAGATCGAAAGTCATGAAGTACCTTGTGAAACTTCGTTTATATATGTGATAGGCGTAGGATTTTAATCCTAAATTTAACTACAGAGAACATATCTAAGTAGTATAGACTACGGTCGAATTTCACAGAGAACGGATAGTGCGACTTTCAGTTCAATGTCGATTCTAGCTAAGACGAATAAAAAGATGGGGTTTTAACTAATGTCTAAGCAATAACAATAATTAAAAACGAATATAAATCAATTAACTAAAGCATCAAGAAATAAAAAATTCCGCAGGTATTTAGGTTTAAAAGCTCAGGTCAACATGCAGGATTTTACTTTGAAAATAGTTCTCAACTCAAAAGACAGAAACTAGATTAATCTCCTCCCGGAGTATTAATCCCTATATCGAATTACTAAAGACAAGCTCCCGCTAAATTCAGATAATTCAATCATGCATTAAGTTCGTATTCGATATGTTCATAGACATTCAAGACAACACTCCCGCTAAGCAAGAACATCTACTCATCTCGACTCGATCGGATTTCTAAACCAAATCCCTTTGTGTTTATCAATTTAATTTCAATGAACTAGGTGATCAATCCAATTCAAACATTTAGTACGAGATAGACTAAGAACCTAACAAATTCAATCCATTATGTTAAACCCTAACTATCAAATCCTGTTTTTCCTAGGAAATCCCTAAAATCTAACAAGGTGACTACTCAGACATAGCTAAGCAATCAACAAGCATAATTAATGATTGCATATTCAAAAACCAAATTAAATTAAATAAAAGCAGAGTTCATAATCTTCTCCAAATACAAGGTTGGTATTCGTCTCTCTGTAAAAGCTCTAAAATCTCAAGTGTGCGTCAAAACAAAATAAACCTAAGCCTAAGGCTTTTATAGTTCTAAAAAAAGGAAAATAAATAAAACCAATAAGGAAAACATGATAGGCTTGAGGGAAACTTCATAATTTTGGAAAAATATTCAATTCTCCTCGTGTACAGGGATCGATCGATCGATCTGTGTAGTAAATGGGATCGATCGATCTAGCATCGGATCGATCGATTTGATTTTCCGTAAGTTCCCAGTGCATTTGGATTGATCGATCCATGCTTAGATCGATCGATCTCTTTCTTTGTGCATCCTGGATCGATCATTCTTCATATGGATCAATCACTCCATATTCAATTCGTCCGTTTGCACCTGAAATCCTCTGAAAACCATCTTTTTCCCTCCAAAACGTCTCAGACACCTAAAAACCTGAAAATGTGCCAAATATACATAGAAAATACTCGGATAATGCCAAATAGCAAGTATAAATACCCACTATAAGGCATTAAAACCGAGTAATATCAATACGAACTCAAACATTCAAAGGAAGTTCGTCTATTTCTCCAAATGGGATCTAAACCCTCAAATAAACAAAATGGAATTTCATTTTCTTAGTTATGTGGAGTTAATTTTAGATCGTAACCTTTGAAATGGGGTCCAAAGTTCTCATTTTGAATTACAAGCTGAATTTCGGACCATAACTTCAAAAATGGTGTATGGAATTCTCACAGTTTATTTTGATCAAGTCTTATAGCTGCTTGGATGTGTATTCAATAATTTGCTCATAACTTATTGACTATTTGTTAGAATGAACTGAAACTACCTCTCAGTGGCATATCTAGAAATTATTTTTGTTGGGGTCATAATAAAAAATAAATATATATAATATTATAATGATTAGATATAAAAACTAAAGAATTTTGGAAAAATACCCATCGATGAACTTAAATCTTGAAAAGTATACTATTTTATTTTTCTTTGAATACTACACTTTCTTTTAATCAAAATTATTAAGTTACCCACATAATTTATTTATACAGTATGATACTAATTAGTAAAGAGCCTAAACTATTACCGATCAATTATAGAAGTGTAAATAAATTTAAATATAAGATGACAACACAAATATGAAATATTTTAGTTCCCTCTCTAGAATTTAGATACATCACCAACTATGAGAGGGATAATGTATAATGCTTTGTATCGATTCAAATTCAAATTTTCCTCTTATTTTGAAACTTTTTTTTTATCAGTCGTTCTCTAACATTTCATCTCCACTCTCCAATTCTAGAACAACCATAATCAATGTCTCTTACAACATTTTTTGAAAAATTTCAAGCCTTAAAGAAATTTTTTTTGGTTCATATTAGAGTTCAACCCAAAACGAAGATATTTTGCTCTGAGCCGTCTCCATCTCCTCTACTTGGTTCTCTTCTTCGTCACCACTTGATCCATGATGGATTTACCTTCATACAAGACATGTTTTCAGCACAATAGACATACTTGGTGAATTTTTGGATGATAACTTTTCTAATTTTAGGGTTGGTCTCGTATTTGGGATGAACTTTTATGTAATCAAGCGTGTTCATGTATAATGGAAAAGTTGTGTTGTAGTGTCCGTGGTACTCTAGGCGCTAAGTACCGATGTTGTATGCCCTGAGCTTCACACAACCTATCAAACACATCAATTTGAAATCCCCCCCCCCATGATAACTTCGAATTGCCTTGATACCCCACTTTTCATTCATAAGTTGCAATACCAATATTTTGAAACTGTCCACAGCTTCTGGATTTTCACGCAAAAATCGCACCCAAGTGAATCTAGTGAAATCATCCACTATCACTAAGATATACTTCTTCCCAGACAGACTTTCTACTTGGATTGGTCCCATAAGATCCATGTGTAAGAGATCTAACGCCCTTTTTGAGAGTATCTTGAGTAACTTTGTGTTGCACCTTGACTTGTTTGTCCTTTGCACACGGTCCACAGACAAACATATCATCACCTTTTAGCTTGGGAATTCCTCTGAAAAGTTCTTGATTGGCTAACTTTGTTAACGTTCTGACATTGATATGTCCAAGTTTCCTGTGCCATAACTCTAGTTGACTCGTTAACTGAGCTGTCAGACAGTTGTCTTCTTGCGCCACATGTAGCAGTTATTTCTAGATCTGATTCCTTTTACTCGAACTTGACCAGTGTCATCTACAACTTGACATGCTGATTTTGTGAAGGTAACAACCAACCCTTCATCACATAGTTGGCTTATACTAATCAGATTTGCAGTGAGCCCTTCAACCAAATACACATTCTGAAGACTTGGTTTACTCTTACCACGTGTTTCACCCTTGCCTACAGTCTTACCTTTGGCTCCTCCTCCGAATGTTACATTTCTTGAGTTGATCTTCGTAAAACTCATCAGTTCATCTCTATTTCCCGTCATATGTCTGGATTACCCGCTATCAAAGAACCATTTTGTTGCATCTGAACTCTTCATTGCTACTTCTGGTTGATCATCATACCCAGTCTTCAGAGCCACTTCTGCTTGAGCTGAGAAGCAGGTCAAATCTACTGATTGAGCATCATCTTCATATTTTTTCAAGGACTCTGCTTGTGCTGAGAAGTAGTACAACAAATCTTTTCTGACCCATGGCTGAGTGTAGCGATCCTTATCGGGATAATAGTCTCTATGACGTCTGATTTGATACAGTCTGGCTTCTCAGCGGTAGCACTGAGCTTTGTAGTATCCCAGTTTTCTACAGTAGAAACACAAGCGATCTCTGACTTATCGTGTCTGATAGTACCCTTGATTTCCTGGTTGCAAGTTCTGGTTGTAGTGTCTTCTTTTGTTTGTGATTTTATCAACCTAAGCTTTCTTCGCCAGTTCTGTTGTGTGACTAACTGATGAGTTGACGAACGACGTAGATCCTTTAGAGTTTCCTTGATATCACAACCCATAGCTTATATCACTGTCTCTTTTCATAGACAGTACTTTGTCAAGATCCTTGGTGCCATTGGTCAGCATTTTGATGTTTATTAACTGCTAGTTCAATCGAAACTCAAGCACTTGATTCTTCTTTTTTTCTTCAGTTAGAGCTATTACCTTTTCTTGTAGTTTTTGTATGTCACACGTTAATTCTAGATTATGATTTTGGACATCGATCAGGGTTTCACACAGAAAACTACTGTCTTCAAGTAATGGTTATATGTTCACTTCTTCTTCATCGTCAGATTCAGTTTCAGAACTATCTTCAATTATGCCAACATATGCAACCAAGTTCAGCATTTCCTCTTCTTGATCTGAATCATATGCATTCTTCAATCTAATCATCGATTTTTCCTTTTTGTTTGTGAGATTGACACACTCATTATTTGTATGACCAAAACCTTTACACTCATAACACTTAAGTGACTCCATCTTCTTGATATTTGGGCAGTCAAACTTGTAGTGCCCAAATCTTTGGCATTCATGACATTGAACTTCTGATCTTCTGGGTGTTCGTTGAGTGTATGATCTGTAGTCTGTTCTGCCGACAAGATTTGCATCACGCTTTGATATGCCTCCATATTTCTTGAAATACTTCTTCACAATCAAGCTTACTGTTTATTCAAGGCCCTCAACCGGATCTGTTTTTTCTTTTGCTGTTAAAGCAATTCCCTTTCCTTTGATCATTTTCTTAGAGAGATCAAGTTCATGTGCCTGCATCATGCCTACGATATGAATGAATTTCATATCGTCAGAGTCCTTAGCTACTTGTACTGCTGACTTCATTGATTGAAACTTATCAGGCAGGCTTCGAAGGAATTTTTTGACCAATTTTTTTTGTTTGTAAAGTTTTCCTAACACTTCAGCTGCATTGGCAATCGATGATTTCTTACCACTGAATTCTTCAACCGTTTCAAATTTTCAAATTCGGATGCAAGCATATCGATATGGGTCCTGTGAACATCACTTGTTCCTTCGTAAGTTGCCTGCAATGTATCCCAAACATCCTTTGTAGTAGTGCATCCCTGGACTCTTTTGAATTAATCTTTGGTTAAGGAGATCCAAATTGTTGTGAGAGCTCTTGAGTTATATTTTGACATGGTCTTTTCTGCTGTTGTCCATTCAGCCTTTGGTTTTGCAACCATAACTCCCTCTTCATTTTTAACTTGTGGAGCTGTCCAAACCTTCTTCAACCATGGTCTAGGCATCTTCATCAATCCCTTTGATGTGTTCACGAATCTGAACTTTTCACAAGCCAAATTATAAGGGTCCAACACGATATTACGTGTATTTGCTTACTGCAAGTTATCCATCCTTAGAATTTTACCTGAATTTTACCTGTTTAGACAAAAACATTGATTTCTTGACAGGCATTCGTTCGGCTACCAATTGAAAATGTGACCGAACTAAACAGCAATTAAATCTTTAACTAAACTCGTTCTTAATTAAGACAAAGTTTTTTCTTGTTGTACACTGAATTTATTTTTCTTAAAATCTCACACATTACCACTTTGTTCGATTGACCTTACATATACAAAGATAAACTATCTTTTTAAAGCTCAACTCTCTCAACTAACAGCTTGCGTCCAAAACCTCTAAGCACTTTTTTCTTACGCCTCTTACTTATATCAACACCTAAACCTAGAATTCTTTCAACTGCCATAATCTCTTTTTTTCCTTTTTCAAGATTCCTTCTTTTTCTCTTTTAACTTAGTTCCATTCTTTCAAAAACTTGCTCACCAAGTCCACTCCTTTCCTTAATCACCTTCAAGCTTAATTCCTTTTTGCATCTTCATGTAATTCTAAACCTATGAAAGCTCTGCACAAACTATATATTCATCAACAATATAGTCTAACTTAATTTGTATCAGACACTCGAACGATATACACACACGCCTAAAGCAGGCATCGCCGAACTAAGACGATGCACGAACCTTGCTTGGTACCCAATACTGCAGCTCCTGGAGAAGGACAAACATCAAACCATTGAAACTGTCAAGTAAAATCAAACTTCTTTTATTCATCACAACAAATACAACAAAGCAAACATACATATATAATGGTGGTAGCAATTACCACTAGCTGAGAAGTTTTAATCAATGTTCTGATCCAAGAAATCCCATTTGATCAACAACATCGTGAAGATCATCACTCCCCCAACCCAACGGTGAAGAAACTAAATCTTCCACTTTCACATCCATTTCCTCGTCTAGGTTACTATCTTCCATCATCAAATTCATTGCTTCTAAGCACTGTTCTTCCTTAATAGGCATCAAATTATTCGACTCATCATCGATAGCAGCAGCAAGTAATGCCTCCATATCATCTTCCATTCTGTCAAACTCTAGATCATGTAACAATTTCTCCTCCATATTCTCTATGGTCGGACTAGAAGTTAGCCTACGTTTCCTCCCAACATCTAAACCGAATAAGCTCTTCTTCTCTTTGCTCATTAATGCAAACTGGTGAACGAAGTTGGGATTGTTCAAGGCCTTAGCAAGGAACGTCATCATTTGCTGTTGCTTCTTCTCTGTAAGGTGTAACCTTTGCTCCATGGCTGCAACTTGTTTCTTGGAGTTGTGTTGCTGCTGCCTCAGCTTTACTACTTCAGCTACTAAGACACTGTGATCTCTCTTTAACCTCTCTACTTCTCCACTGAACCCGTATTGCCCAACCTCCACACATGACACTCCTGATCCTGATCCTGATCCTGATCCTTGCTGGGTCATATTCTGCAAACCAATGTTTCTCCTTCGTTTTATGTTCTTCAGGAGATGCTTTTGGCCTGCCAGAAACCCTTCATTTGCAAATTCCCATCTATCTGGATCAATCTTTCTAAATCCCTGTAAAACAAAAATATGTTTGGTCAATCTATTGAACCTCGAATACCTTTGATTTCAATTTCATCTTTCAAAGACAGAGGCTTTCTTCGGTACTAATCATCGATTATGCACCATAACAGATCACAATCTAAATTAAATGTCATCCAATTCAATCAAATCCTGTGTCAATTTCGGTTACGTTACAGTGTTATACAATCCAGATGAGAACTAAACCTAAATCCGAAGGTACACTAGTATATGAGCACAATCTAAGACTAAAAGACCCATTTGAATTTCATCGATTAGGAAGCACGAAGAACTAACCTTTTAAGCTGATGATTCAAGAAACCCATCTAAAGAAATTCAAAACTGAGATTAGAAACAACAAAACAACCAGACGAGAAAGTAGATGATGAATGAGAAAGAGCAACTTACATAAGTATTAAGCTGTCGAATAAAGCTTGAGAAATTGTTGTGTTTGAAATAACGAGGGAGGAGTGTGGTGGAGAAGGTGTGTGAATCCCACACTATAAAGCTGTTACGGCCACTGCTCCATGAAACCACCGCATCAGTCGCTGGATCCTCCACCATCTCGTAAGTCTTTGTCAGAAATGGCGGTGGCCCTGTCTCGTTGAGTCCTTCCATTGGTCTCGGAGACGACGACGATCCCACCGAAGACGAAGCCGCCGCCGCCGAACCTCCGTAAGTCACAGTCTCTTCTTCCGATTCTCCTTTTAGACGCTCCATTTCTTCACTATCTCACAACAATCCATCCCCCAGACAAAGCCAACTGTAGGCAGTAGAGTTGATATTCGACCGTTGAAAGAAGGTGTCGTTACAAATTTAGAAACTTGGATTGGAATTAAGGAAAGTCTGCGAATTTCTGAAAAGAGTAGTGAGAGACTGATGTGGTGGAGGAGAGAGAAACGGATATAAGTTGAGAGAAAAGAAGGTTCTAGAGTCCTGACACTTTTAGCAAAGCTTTCTTATCATTTGTCGTGGACCGCAAGGTTCCAGAAACTTCTTACAAATCTAGAACCACATGTTAAATGGGCCTTCTTCATAGCCCATTACTGACAAATTGTCACATATATGTCATACAAAAATTTCTTACTATGAATATAATAAAAGCATCATCGAGCACCCAACCAAAATTCAGTTAGATGAGAATTTGATTTGTGTATAAAGAGCAACTGAAATTTTTAGAAAACTAATTGAAGGGAATCCAACACAATAACACACCCTTAGTTTGGGACGTTAAGCAAAGCCTGTTGGGTATAGAAAAGAATATGTAAGTCATTTAACAGCAGAGTCAAAGGCAGCCTGCGTGCCATTTCCTGTTCCAAAAATTTTCTATCTCCCTCAAGGCAAGCTCACATCTCAGATGTTATCTACCGTTTAAGACTCTACTTACAAGATTTTAAGCATCCATAACACACAAAAAAGATTTTTTGTGTCCAATACAGACCGAAGGAGTTCAACTTGCGCACAATTCACACTAACTTGTGTCAATAACTATTCTTACAATGAAATTTTGGAAATTTGTTATGCGCAGGGTAAATAAATTGTGCGCAAATTGAAATTTTTTTTATCTCTATCGGACACACAAAAAAAGACTTTCTGTAAATGATAAGTTAGTTAGGGTTGTTATTTACCCCAATAACAGAATGCAAAGAAGAACTCAACCAAAACCGAAATCAAAATTCACTTTAAAATAGTTAGCACTACATCTATCTTAGCAACATTGAGTTGGTTTTGGTTGAGTTCTTCTTTGCATTCTGATTGGTGTTTCATGTTTAACTTGACGATTCGATATTTGGTTTCAGTTGTGAGCTTAGCTACTCTTACTACTATAGTGTCTAAATCTTCACTCGGTGAACTCGGTTCAATGGGTTCACTCGGTACATTCGGATCCATGGTTCATTGTTTATGTGAAGAAGAAGATGAATGTTTGGTTTTTGAGTTTTTTTTTTGTGTGTGGAGAGTTTGTTGTTGTTTTAGGTTATGCTATGATATTGTTATTTATAATGTTAAAAGTTCATGTAATAGTTGAGAAGTGGTTGTTGTTACATGTAAAATCAATTATTTATATGAGATTTTTTTGAATGTTAATAGATACATTAATAGTAAAGATATGTGGTTTGTTGTTATATGTCAAATTAATTATTCATATGAGATTGTATTTTTAAATGTTAATAGATAAAATAATAGTAAAGATATGTGGTTTGATGTTATATGTCAAATCACATTATAAATATGAGATTATGTTTCTAAAGATTAATAGATAAATTAATGGTAAATGTATGTGGGTTGTGGTTATAGTCAAATCAATTATTTATATGAGATTGTGTTTTTAAATGTTAATAGATAAATTAATTGGTAAAGATATGTGGTTTGTTATTATAAATCATTAATTGTTAAAAATTAATATATATATATATATATATATATATATATAATATTATACTTTTATTAGTTATTAATTTTATTTCATTTGGTTTGTTTAAAATTGTTTTGTTAACTTTTGTTAAATTCGTTTTCCATTTAAAATTGATATGCTAACTCTAACATTTTCAGTTATTCCGGATGAGTAGTTGTATTTGTAATCCAATCAGAAAACGAATTTGCCGCTTCCCTTTACAAAAATGATAAGAAATATAATTAGTTTTCTTCTTAAAAGAATTTGCCGCTAATTTCGGGTGGGCTTATATATGAGTTACGATATAAAAGAATAAGATAAAAAACTATTTTTAAAGGGCTTTGGTATATTTACAAGAATTAGACTACCGTAATCAATTAAAAAATAATAGTTCAATCACATATTTTTTAATTGGCTATCGTAATCAATTAAATGATAGCTCACTATTGAGATTTAATAAATATTTCATGTTTAGGATTCAAAATAAAATTTTAAAATTTATTATTATTTTGTTTTTGTCACTATTTAAGATAACTAAATTATTAAAATTATAACTAATATGTTATTTTTTAGAGAAAATCCTCAAAACAACACTAAAATTTTTGCTAATGTCAATTTCTACCACACAAGCTAATTAGTTCCACTAATACTACTAATTTAAATGCTATATGACCCGTTTGCCCTCATTTTGAATTACCTAATTTTAATGTTTAAAAAAAAAAATGTTCTTTTCTCTGTGTCGTGAAACCGCAACGACACAAGGAGAATAAAAAAAAAGAGATTCAATTGATTCAAACCTTCTATTTCATCAATTATTTCTCATTCAATTCGTTGGAGTTTGGATTTTATTCTGATTTTGTTGTGCTTTCAAGGTAATTTGATTTCACTCAATATCATCTCTCTTTGATTTTTCAGTCATACTTCAATTTCAGCTGAGTTAATCTTTGTTTCAGGTTTGATTTAGATCACTTAATCATAGAGAAAACTCGGATTTCACTGATTTTTGTGTTTCAAGGTATTATTGATTTCGCTGAAATTTATGCTTTCTTTTGAATTTTAGTTTTGATTCCTCTTTCTTACTATGGCACATCAATTTTTAGTTCATCATGTTGAGATTCATATCTAATTGGAGTTGAAATTATAAAAAAAAACTCTTATTAAAATGGTTTATCTCAATCGCATAAGCACACAGAGACAAGCTGGGTAATGAATATTTTACTATCATTGCTTACACATTCTGCTTTGAGTCTTTATTCTATTGAGATAAGGCATAGCAATTGGTTGATTGGTTGATTGTACTCTTTTACTACTTTACAGTACACGAGTAGTCATTCTCTAGTTTCGACTTAGCAATTGGTTGATTATAAGCATAAGAAGAGTTAACTGGGTAATGAATATTTTACTATCATTGCTTACACATTCTGCTTCATATATATACGA
>OVBE01016218.1:0-11048 GCA_900406425.1 Iberis pinnata | reverse complement strand
ATTTTTTGTCGGGTTCGGATTCGGATTTCGGATTTCGGATTTTTTGCCCACCCCTAGTAACTTCGATTACTGGATAAGAGAGTGTGGTCTATGACGTGGCCTTAATGAATTATATTTATATTTTCGTGTACACAGAAATTCCATAGAGATTTACCCTTGACACCTGTGTTCGCATACGGTACGTCGCGGAGTAGGGCAACGGTTCCTGGTCCTACGATCGAAGCCGTCTATGGAGTTGACACTTATGTGACGTGGCGTAATCATCTCCCTCCATCTCACATTCTCCCATGGGACTCCACAATTTCCCCTGCAACCCCGAAACACGGCGGAATCCCCACGGTGGTTCACTTACACGGTGGAATCCACGAACCAGCCAGTGATGGAAACGCCGACGCATGGTTCACCGCCGGTTTCAAGGAGACGGGACCAAAGTGGACTAAAACGACGTTACATTACGAGAACAAGCAGCAGCCTGGTAACATGTGGTACCACGACCACGCTATGGGATTGACCCGAGTCAACCTTCTCGCCGGTTTGTTAGGCGCCTACGTTCTTCGTCACCACGCCGTCGAATCTTCTCTCCGACTACCCAACGGTGATGAATTCGACCGCCCTTTGGTCATTTTCGATCGGAGCTTTCGTATGGATGGTTCGATTTACATGAACGCCACAGGGAACAATCCTTCGATTCATCCACAATGGCAACCAGAATACTTCGGCGATGCAATCATCGTCAACGGAAAAGCTTGGCCGCGATTAAGCGTCCGGCGCCGGAAATACAGATTCCGCATCATAAACGCCAGCAATGCCAGATTTTTCAGATTCTTCTTCTCGAACGGTCTCGATTTCGTCGTGGTGGGTTCCGATTCGGCGTATCTTTCAGAACCGGTGGCGACTAAATCGATTCTCTTATCTCCATCGGAAATCGTCGACGTCGTCGTTGATTTCTCAAAATCGCCATCGCGAACGGCGGTGCTAGCTAACGACGCGCCGTATCCTTACCCTAGCGGTGACCCAGTCAACGAAGAAAACGGCAAAATCATGAAATTCATCATCAACGACCAATACGAGGCTGACACGTGTACAATTCCGGAAAAACTCATCGATTATCCGTCTGGTGACGTGTCAAACGCTGTCCTCACGCGTTACATTGCTATGTACGAGTACGTGAGCGATACGGACGAGCCAACTCATTTGTATGTCAACGGCTTGCCATACAATGCTCCTGTTACAGAAACTCCAAAATCCGGAACCACTGAGGTATGTAATCGATTTCCAATGGCTTGTTCTTTAAATTTGATCACTAATTATATATATTTTAAGGTGTGGGAAGTGATCAATTTGACGGAGGATAATCATCCGTTACACATTCACTTGGGGCTGTTCAAAGTGGTGGAACAAACGGCGTTACTAGCGACGGGAGTAGAGGAGTTCAAAACGTGTATGAGAGAATACAACGATGCTGTTAAGTGCAAGATCAACGAATATGCACGTGGGAAGAAGACGTTGGTGACAGAACATGAAAGGGGTTGGAAGAATGTGTTTAAGATGATGCCAGGACATGTTACGAGGTTACTGGTTCGATTTTCTTATATTCACACTAACGCATCTTATCCATTTGACCCCACCCAAGAACCTGGTTACGTCTACCATTGTCACGTAAGCTATCAACTTTACATATTAGCTAATTGGTAATGATTATTCTACATTTGTTTTCCTTCATACATGATATTTTGTATTGCAGATATTGGACCATGAGGACAATATGATGATGAGGCCGCTTAAGGTTACCAAGTGAGTTGTCAAGGTCTAATCGTCTTTGCAATATAACTCTTTTAAAACTGTTCACTTGTTTAAAGAAAACAAATAATCAGATATACAATGCTAAATTATAAGATGAAGCCCGTTGAGAATGGAATATAATATTTACCTTAGCATTCGGCTTTGTTGACATAATCATTTTCCGTCGAATTCTATCATAAAGCTTATTGTTTTTTGTCGAAAACCAAGTGGAGAAGCATTTAGCTTAGCGACAAAAATGCTTTATGATATCCAGAAGGACAAATAAAATAAAATAAAATTATTGTTCCTTGTAAGCTGTCAAATGCTCAACTGAAAATTACACCAAAAATAGCAGATAAACTTATGCTCAAATATGATTTTAAGAACTAAATGCGAGATTACACACTCGTTAGAACACCAACAACATATATATGACAGTGTAAAAGCTTAATTTACTAAAGCATTAAACTGGAAAAAAGAATGTCTAAGCTCAATAACTCAGTTTTTGTTACAAAAAAACTACGACTTTAATTTACTATTCAAATCTCGAACATACATGAACTAAGAAAGGTCTAAACTTTACTATTATCTCATATACAAAATGTCAAGTAGGGTCTCTTGCAAGTGGTTCACCGTGCTTCATGTCTTTGCATTATCTCTGTGTCTGGAGTAGCCGCAACGCATTCCCCCACGTCTCGAGCAAAATATGTTTCAAATTTCGTTAATTTTTGCTTCTTATCAAATTTATAATCCTTTGGGAACAAAACAAATGAGATATATTAATCTGGAAAAAAGATACGACGTACGATTTGGAGGCTATTGCTCAAAATTCAAATGATATAAATTTAAAAGAAACTGCAAAAACGTATTATATACTAATCAATAATAGATGATGATGATAATCTTTAAAATTTTCATAACTGCTCCCTATAACGAATTTTGACAAGGTCCCATATATTTATCAGATTGACTCAATTTGTTTACAATATAAATAAAAAATCTATAAAGTCGGCTTTACAACGAAGCAAGCCTAAAAATGTAAAGGTGCTCGATCACTCTTATGAATTATGAAAGCGTGTGTGTTTGGTTCATTTCCATTATATGTTTTGGCTGCATTATAAACCATAAATCCAACTGTATCGCCTTCTTCTCTTTTTCTCACACCGCCAATCTTGCTTTTTTTTTCCTTGTAATTTATCATTTTCATCATTTATTTATTTATCTACTTACTCCTCTATTTTTTAAATAATAAATAACTATTAGAGTACCAAAAAAACACAACTAAGAAAAAGTGTAAAATTTTAAAATATGGTAATCTCCTAATTTTGAGATTTCTTTTGTCTGAAGTTAGAAATTAGACTATAATTTGGGATATTTTAGTAATTTTTAGAAAATATAGATAAGTGTTCTATTTTTAATGTTTGACATAAAATAGAAAAAGCCAGAGAGATTGACAAAAGAAAAGAGTGGCCCTGAAAAAACGGTGCCGTAACAGCGACCCCTCTCATGTGGATAAATAAAAGCTATGTTAGTCTCTTCTGAGTAAAGAGCGAATCCCCAAGTTGATCGGCGCAATGGCCGAAGTTATCGTCTCTCCCGTCTCTGTGCTCCACCTTATCGCCGATGTCGTTCATTTTCCTGTCATCGACGGCGTTTTCAAGAAGGATTACGCGGATCTCATCCGGCGAGTCTGTCTCTTGACGCATTTGGTAGAGGAGATTAGGGACTCCAAGCCGATTGATTCCGCTGCTTCATCTTCGTCGGGAAATGGTTGGTTGTCTGATCTTGTAGCGGTGCTTCATTCCGCGAAGCGTCTTCTGTCCTCAGCCACCCGGTTCCAAGCTCGCGACTCCTCTGTAAGCAAATCTAACGAATTCAAAATTGGTAGAGATATGCACATTATAAAGCCTTGCAATAATCGTACCGATAAACTCAAGCCATCAATTGCACAGATTCAGATGTTTAATCCTTCGTTCATGTAGTTCTGATTAGGATTTACTGGTTTAGTATCGGTTTAATGTGATTAAACCACTGATTACAGTATGGTTATCTTTGGTTTGACTGAATGTTGGTTTTCTCTCGACTGAAGGATGGTGCTGTGAAGCCGAAGAGAATCTCTTTCCAGTTCCAAAGCTTTACATGGAAGCTGGAGAAAGTATTGAGCAATATACCGTATGATCTTTATGATATCTCTGACGAAGTTAGAGAACTGGTAAAATCCATGCTCACATTTGAACAATAGTAACAGATCATTGCATGATTGTGTGTGTTTAAATGATTTGAGTTTTGTTAATGTTCTCAGATGGAACTAGCGAGATCGCAGTTGAGGAGAGCAATGCCAAGATACGGATCACTGAATTCGATTGAATTTTCCAGTGGCTTATCTGAGCCAATGGAGAGAGAAGCTTTTAGCAATATTAAGACCAAAGTTGATGAGGAAAAGCTTGAGAATGTCTCAGAAACACTTCATTTCGCTGGGAAGGAGAAACAAGTCTCGCCTCCGCTGCTGCGGAAAAGCTCTTCCGTTTCTCTGGCTTTCTATTTATCGAAGGATGCTGATACTGATAGACTAGACAAGATGGTCACTAAAAACACTAATGAAGTGGGGAAATCTGATAAAGTCACGATTCCAGTAGATTTTCTTTGTCCTGTATCTCTCGAGCTGATGAAGGATCCTGTTATTGTAGCCACAGGACAGGTTTGTTTTAAGAATCCAAATCACTTTTATACTTTCTAACTGTCTGTTGCTTGGTTTTTTGATAATTCTCTCTGTCAATGACAGACTTACGAGAGGGCATACATTCAGAGATGGATCGACTGTGGGAATCTAACTTGCCCAAAGACCCAACAGAAACTCGAAAACTTTACTCTCACACCAAATTACGTTCTCAGAAGCTTAATCTCTCAGTGGTGTAATGAAAACAACATTGAGCAACCAGCAGGTTACATCAATGGCAGGTTAAAAGCCCGTGGAGACATGTCAGTGATCAGAACATTGGTTCAGAGACTCTCAAGCCGGTCCACTGAGGATCAAAGGAAAGCGGTTTCTGAACTACGGTCTTTGTCAAAGAGAAGCACAGACAATCGCATTTTGATTGCAGAAGCAGGAGCAATCCCTATTTTGGTGAAGCTCTTAACCTCAGAGGATGCTATGACGCAAGAGAACGCAGTTACCTGCGTTCTCAACCTCTCTATATATGACAACAACAAAGAGCTGATAATGTTTGCTGGTGCAGTAACCTCCATTGTTCAAGTCCTTAGAGCCGGAACCATGGAAGCAAGAGAAAACGCAGCAGCCACACTCTTTAGCCTTTCGTTAGCCGATGAGAACAAGATCATAATAGGCGGATCAGGTGCAATACCTGCCTTAGTGGATCTGCTCGAGAACGGGAACCCGAGTGGGAAGAAAGACGCAGCCACAGCATTATTCAATCTCTGCATTTATCAGGGAAACAAAGGCAGAGCGGTTAGAGCGGGTATAGTAACAGCATTGGTTAAGATGCTAAGTGATTCGAGCCCTCACAGGATGGTTGATGAAGCTTTGACAATACTCTCGGTTCTTGCAAGTAATAAAGACGCAAAAGCTGCTATAGTACAAGCGAATACTTTACCCTTATTGATAAGTATTCTCCAGACGGATCAGGGTAGAAGCCAAGAGAACGCAGCAGCGATATTGCTTTCGCTGTGTAAGAGGGACACTGAGAAACTGATCACAATAGGTAGGCTCGGTGCGGTTGTGCCATTGATTGATCTATCGAAGAATGGAACAGAGAGAGGCAAAAGAAAAGCCGTATCTTTGTTAGAGCTTCTTCGTAAAGCATGCGAATAATAACAATTAGTGGTCTGACAAAGACAAAACAAGGTTCACCTAGCTCTCTCTCTCTCTTTCTTTGGAAAATTGGCTGGTTGTTTCTTAAATTATGTCAATATTTGTTCAATTGATTTAATTGTTTTTTTGGAGACTAATCCCATTTGTGATATTAAAAGAGTTTTCGAGAATCGAACTCTTTCCTTGCTATGTATTTATTGTTACATTTTGTAATAATATTGGGGAAGACTAATCATTGAATTGATGAAATTCGAGTATTTCTCTTTCTCAAACATATTTGACGACGGACTTGCTTCACAGAATGTGTTCACGTGAGTTAGTTACTTTCATGATCAACGTTCCTTAGAAGAGAAGCTAACAGCTAGCTATTATTTGTAAAACACTGAAACGTCACCTTTTTCAACTTGCTTTGGTAAGCAATAAGAGGGCCACTTGTTTTATTAAAACAGGCGTAATTACCGGAAGAGTCAATTTTGTCGCTGGAGGTATCAACATTACAACATAAGTTTCGCTATTTCGTACGCACATAACTGTGAAGACAAGGATTGGTAGCAAATTCAGTGATTGAAATCATATTTGTTTGGGTTCGTTCAAGAATTCTTCGAGACGGGAAGTGAAACGAGTTATATTGTATTATGAATTTTAGGCAAGATGAGGATAATAATTATGAATTTATGATAAAGTATCTATGGATAAAGCAAAAATCATCTATGTATTGCCATTACTTCTCTTTGATGATATTCACAAGAGTTTTTGCAGCAGACTCTGCTAAGTACTGCTATTTATAATTATGATTAGATGTTCTCAAGCTTTTTCAACACTGCCACCAAGCTTTTAAGCTTCCTTGTGCATCACTTCCCNGAAAGTTTTGGAAAAAAAAAAAAAAAAAAAGTACATGTAGTTTAAGTCCTTTCATTTCTGATGTTTATGTTAAAAGGCATTCATATACAGAAATTTTGTTTTTTATTTAAAATATTTTATTTATTATATATTAAGTCAACATATTATTATTGGATACAAAGTATTAATAGCCTTAATATAAATTTATAAGAGAATTTGTATTTTAAAATAAAAATAAATCTCTAAAATATTATATACATACAGATGAAAGAAACATCTTATATTTGAAAAAAATTAAATCTCCAAAATATTTTATGTACCAAAACAAAACAGAGGAAGTATGTTCACAAAAAAGATTGTTAATGTTAAGATAGAATGTTTAGTTAGATCAACTATGACTATTTTTGATGATTCCCTCTCTAGAGGAACTTCTTCTTTGTGTTGGATAACTAATTTCGGAATTACAATTTTTTAACTAAGACACATTTAGCTAGTTCTCCGGAATTTTTACACATCTTTGAGTTTCATCCGTTAATTTCGTTTGAGTGAATTTCAGTTAACGAAAAAAACGCATTAAAAATAAAACGACTCCAAAAATATCGAAACGACAACAAAACTTAATAAAAACTCACAATTTTTCCTAAAAGAGACCCAACCTAACATTAACTTATGTAACTTAAAACGTCTCTCCTCTCAATTCTCAACGATCACAAATTCACAATTCGATTTTTCCCAATCTTGCTCCTTTCGGGTTTCTGCTTCTCGCTACCCGAAACCTACAGAAATCTCACCGACAGGGTGACGTTTGTGAATGGTGGAAGCTAGTTCGATCGGTAATAATTGTAGGCTCTCCCTTTCAATCAAAAGGGCGAGCTTCTTCATTCCTCTCTCTCTTTTGGCGTTTGGATCTTGCAAGGAAGGCTGGTACTACCGCTGCTTCGGCCTCGACCCGTGAAGGAAGATGTTGCTGTACAACAAGCAGAAGAAAAGCCAGATTCTTAAGGGGAACAGAATCCTCATCAGCGTCACGTTTCTTGGTAGCCCCGGTCCGATCCGGTTCGTTGCTTACGAAGGAGATCTTGTTGCTTCCGTTATCGATACTGCTCTTAAATGTTATGCCCGTGAAGGTCGCCTTCCCATTCTGGGATCAGATTTCAACGATTTCTTTTTCTATTGCCCCATGGTTGGACCTGCAGCTCTAAGTCCATGGGAAGCAATTGGGTCGGTGGGAGCGAGGAACTTCATGCTCTGTAAGAAACCAGAGGAGAAGAATGATAGAAAATCGAATTTACCCACAAGAAAAGGAACTGGTGGAAGCTTTAAGGCTTGGATTAACAAGTCTTTCAGTCTTAAAGTCACCACTCATTAATGTCAAATTCTTTGATTTCTCGATTTCTACTTTTGTTTTTTTCCTTATGTTATGGAAATAAAAGTTTCAAATTCGTCTGTTATCGTTTGGCTTTTGCCGATTTAAAGCTAGTATCTGTTTAGTTGTCAACTGATAACAGTAACCAAAGATAGCTATGACACTTTTATTTATTTTTATTTTTACATTTTTATTTATTTTTATTTTTATTCTATTTTGTGGATTTTAAAATTTGAATTACAAAACTGATCTAAAGTGGGTAAAACAAGTGGAACCGAAAAAACATAATACCAAAACATTACAACAACAAAAGCTGACAGAAAATGTAGACATCGTCAGAAATTCTGGTCAAACAAGGTATATATAAATGAGTAAATAAAATTAAATTTCTTGCCAAAAACAAGCTCAACCTAATTCGAAAAAGAAAAAAAAAATGATTGTCTGACATCAAAGGCCCAAAAGCAACCCAAAGATGGATGGAAAATCTGAAAAATTAAACACACGAACGCTTGTCTTCCTATTGCAGAAAGTAAAGAGTACCTCACAAGAAAATACAATGGTTGCTGAAGCCGACAAGATTATTTCGGAGTGCCAATAGAACACACTGAAATTCTGGCAAAGACTGAGTCTATAAACATTAGACACCAAAAGCAAACATGATCCAAGAGAGATCTTAATTAAATCTATTAATTAAAGACAAAGAGCGAAGAAACATCGATCATAAGAGCGAGCATGACACAAAAGAATTGCTAGCTAACCAAAAGGGGGAGGGGGCTATGAAACAAACCAACCAAGAGTAATGGAGCCATAATAAAGGCTGAATAGACAACCACCTAGGAATAAACCCGAGCTATCATGAGGCCAGGACTTTGGAAACCTGAAGTCTCGAAAGAACCGTTGAGCCTGAGACACCGCATAAACTTTTGAACTCATATAAGCCAAACCTCTCTCTGGAAGACAAAGACTAAGTATCAAATTTAAATTGGAGAGAAACCGTGAGCCAATGATTCACCATCACTGGTGAGAAAAGACCTTGACAGGAAGACCATAGGCAGCTAAGAACCTTTGACCAAGCCCCCAAACACTTAACCACCACTGCCCAAGGAACACACTGCTCAAGAAAGTCAGCAGCCAACCTCCACATAAACTGCACCAAAAGTCCATCCGAGCTACGCTCAAATCTACTATAGAGGCGCCGAACCACATCAAAACGAACCAAGAACAATCGCAATGAAGGAGAGACTGAATGATAATACTTTTAAAAATATTATGTTAATTAATATAGTATTAGCTATATAAAACCATTTCAAAAAATATTATGCAAAGTAGCTAAGAACATAGTGACACTATATTTATCTATTTATTGCAGCTTAAATAGATTTTCAAAATTTTTATAAGTTACCTAAAATATAGTTTTAATAAAATTTCATGGGTCAACGATTTTTTTCCCTCTAAACAATATCAACCCACACTATTTTTCCCTGAACTTGTTGCCTCATCAGTATACTACACAAACTACTCAGTTCTTTAGAAAACCCTCCAAACTTAGGATTCTCTTTAGATTTCCCCACAATTAATTAACACACTAAATTGCGACTTAAAATTATAATTATGATTCGAAATTGTGTTTGGGTTTGGGTTGTTTTTTCGATTTAGGATTCTTCAGAAAGGCGATTTTGAGAATTAAGGCAGAAATCAAGCCACAAATCAATTTTAGAGAGAAATCAAGTCCCAAATCAGAAGGGTTTAGGGCTTGATTTTTCCATTAGTTCTCAAAATTTCCCTTTTGAAGAACCCTAAATTGAAAAATAACCTAAACCCAACCGAAATTTCTAATCGTAATTATAATTTTAAGTCGTGATTTAGTGTATTAATTATTTATGGGGAAATCTAAAGAGAATCCTAAGTTTTGGGGGTTTTCTAAAGAATTGAGTAGTTTGTGTAGTATATTGTGTAAGATTAATTTTCGGGTCATATATGTATATAATAAAGTGTTAGGGTCATTATTTAATAAGTCAAATATTATGTGGTCACTTTTGTAATAAGGTAAAGACTTGAGGCATAAGTATAATTAATTGTGGATACCTTTGACCATTTTTTGTTTGATGAGGGTCCGAATTAGAAATTGATTCTCTATAAGTAGAGGGTTATGGTCCCCAAAGCAACCCTAGCCGAAAATACAGAAACTCTTTGCATCCCATCACGGCATCACCAAAGATCTAAAGTCACATAGGGGTTTGCTTTGGAAGATCCATTCCCTAATTCAGAAACCAAAAGCATGGATTCATCATGTACGCTTCCGCTTCTGTTTTTTATTATAAGAAACTGATATGGATTAAGGTTATAGATTTATAAAAATCCCAACAATTAGTATCAGAGCCACCATATTCAGTTTCTTTTGATAATCATGTTTTATTAAAAGAATTTTTTGGATTTATTGGATTTATATAAATAAATTCGGATTTAATTTTGGTGAAAATTTCAGATTGTTGAATCTGATTTTTTCTTAAGGTTTATGCTTTTAAAGTATTATGGATTTGTGGTTATGCATGTTTAGATCAAATTTTCATCAAAGTTATTAAATTTCAAATTTTATAAAATTATGTTTGAATATGTTTTGGAGTAAATTTCTTAGAAAATTTGATCTAAAGTGCATGTATATTTGTCAATCAAAACATATGGAAATTGTTTTGAATAAACTAACAAAAAATAAATAAATGAAAGAACAGCCTATGCGGCTGTTGTGAAGTTTTGTTAATTAGGGTTCTAGAGGATTGAAGAAACGAATGAACAGAGATTCACATAAAGCCTTCTTTTCTAATTGGACTTCAAGTTTTCTTTTAGCCCAATCTCAGATTAATAAAAAAGAAAGGAATCTGGCGCGCGTGAGACCCACCCAAGTGGGACACACCTAAGGTCAAAGCGCGAATTAAAGAAGATTTTCTTCTTCCTTATTCAACCATTAGGCTACATAATCATTCTTGTAAGTGAACCCACATACTCTTTCTTATATGTCTGTGCATGGATATGATTTAATGAAGTAGTAAAATAAAATTTTTAAATCAATAATTAAACTTGATTGTACATGTTTAATATTGAAAGTGGATTAATTTGAATCAACATGTCGCCAAAGTGACATTTTTGAGGATATTTTTCATAGAAAATATTACATGATGTATATATGTATATTTATGCGAATATTAAATCAGCCCAAAGGAAGGTTTATATTTG
>OVBE01016217.1:0-11048 GCA_900406425.1 Iberis pinnata | reverse complement strand
TGCGCCTTTGGGTCGGATTTTCCTTCATAGAGGGGAAGTCTAAGCTTCCCGGTCTCTTTTATCCTAGCCTCCGTGATGCATGGAGTAAACGGAGTTCTCTCCGTCTCCGCGATAACACGGTCAATCTCCAATGCCGCGCTCGACGCGCGGTGGACCTTTGATGTCATAGCGAGCAATTCGGCATGCGTCTTGTCGATTGACCAACGTAAGCTCTCGTAGTCTCCTGCACCTTGGCCACGAGGAAGCTCGCCGGTGTTATTTGTCGTACCCCGAGCAGAACTTGGTGTGTTCAAAACGTCTTTCCCACCTGGGGGAATAGAACCACCCCCCCCCCCCTCCTGAGAGTTCTCTGGGGGATCGGAATTGTTCCCACCAAGAATGAAACCTTGAGGTCCCGGCTGGTTTCAGCTTGCAGAGCCTCCTGCTCCGATAGGATCCCCACCAGGGAGGTCTGTCGTCGTCACCGGTGGGGGCAGATTCCTCTGCGCTCCCAATCGCACCTCCATCTCGGTCTGGGCACTCGCGAGGGTCGCCAACTGAGTTGTCACGTTCTCCTCGTGACTGTTGAAACGAGCAGCGAGTGCATCACTTGATTCTTTTTGTCTTTCGACAGAGCTCACCGGGGTAGCGAGCAGAGTCCTCACCTCTGCTAGAGCATCAACATCTAGGTTGTTCACAGGTGGATCCATCTCTTCTTGCTAGGTAGGGTGACTTCTTCAGAAATTTCTTCGAGTCCCCACAGACGGCGCCAAAATGTGAGAGCAAGATTTCTCTCACACCCGATTTGATAAAAATGTATGAACGAAAGTGTAATCTTTATTCAAAATCTCTTAAGTGTTTACAAGTTTGCTTAATAATATGCTAAGTTTTACAAAGGATTTTTGGGCCGCATTCTGGACCTCTACCTAGACCTCTTATAGGACTCTCCTCGCGGCTCTCCAATATCAAATCCATTTTAATGTGTTTTTAATGCCCGTAATATGCCGTTACCCCTTTCGAACCCCTCGTAACGGCCGGCTTACTCGCTTCTCTGGAGCCCCGCGGACTGAGCTTCCCAACACACTAAGACGATCCGCACAGAGTTCTGCTCGTGATGGGCTTTACCGACCCATTATCCATTTCTTCCTCTTCGCGGGCCTCGAATAGCCTGTTACGCATTGAGCCCTCTCCACTCACCGTGAACTCCGCACGCTGAATTTCCTCTGCTCACTGCGTGCTCTACACGCTGAGCTTCCTCTGCTCACCGTGCATTCCGCGCACTGAGCTTCCTCTGCTCACTGCGCGCTCTGCGCGCTGAGCTTCCTCTACTCACTGCGCGCTCCGCGCACTGAGCTTCCTCTAGTCACTGCACGCTCCGCGCGCTGAGCTTCCTCTGCTCACCGTGCATTCCACACGCTGAACTTCCTCTGCTCACTGCGCGCTCTACGCGCTGAGCTTCCTCCGCTCACCGTGTACTCCACACACTGAGCTTCCTCTGCTTACTGCGCGCTCTGCGCGCTGAGCCTCCTCCGCTCACTGTGCACTCCACACACTGAGCTTCCTCTGCTCACTGCGCGTTCCACGCGCTGAGCTTCCTCTACTCGCCGTGCGCTCCATGCCTTGAGGTTCCTTTACTCACCGTGTAATCCAACCCGAGCCCACTAATGGATCCGGGTCAATTAGTGTGCCCACAATAACTACTCTTGGAATGTCAAATGCGTGCAAAATACGAGTTTCCTAACCCCAAACCAATCATTGTTTTGGACTGAGTATTTCAGTGTAGAAGATTCGTCACGAGACATTGTGAAAATCTTTTTTTTTCAGTAAAAATGTTTTTGAAATTACAAATTATTATTGTCCAGATTTGGGCATAAACCAATACACCAGACTCAACTCATCAAACACTAAACCAAACCGATTTGGTATAATATGAAAATCAGGGAAATCAAATTAAAATTAAACCAAAGTAAATCGGTCTACATAAACCGAATAACCCTAAAAGTTCTTAAACTTAAAGTTGACTGCATAGGACCCGTCGCCAACAGAGATCCCATTTGCTGCAAACCACCAGACTTTCATGTCAGTGTCGGGGAAACTCTAGGTCGATATGATGATGGTTAGAACCACTGACCATCAGATGCAAAGAGAGAAGGAGTGATAGAAGTAGAGAATATATATTCCCGATGGGGAATGCACAAGAGCAGAGTGAAGAGGTGATCGGAGGGGAGAGGCCGGCGATCTACAGGCTGGTCTAGCTCCACCGTTGAGGCGGCTATGTCCCATACGTAAGCCAAGCAAGTCGACGCCCATGACGGAGAAGACTTTTTCCCACCTCGATCGGAACCCCTTTTACTCCGCCTTCGTCCATCGCTAGCGTCCTCCGAATCACATGCCCGCAGCCACCAGCCATGTAGAGGCTTCAAGACTCCTTCCACCGCCGCGATCTGGAAAAGATCTTATGAGTGAGGTCGAAGAATAGTTTTTGGAAGTTAAAATCGGATATGTCGGATCACCGGCGTTGAAGTCGACGGTGGTTGCAAGTCGCACAACATGAGTTTGTGGCCAAGCGTCAAAGGGAGAGAAGGCTCTCTGGTTCTCACTTACCTTCCTGACTTTTCCGGTGTCGAGACAGAAGAGAGAGATATTGAGTTTTCCTGACAATCCATTTTAGTACATTGTGAAAATCTTATAGTAGAGATATTGTGTTACATCCCAACCCGAGCCCAAGAAAATTTTGGCCCAAACCCGAAACCCACTAGCCAAAAGAAGGTATTAAAAGGAGAAAACCTAGTTTTAGATTCATTTATCTCCTAAATCTATTTTTTTTTAAACGCTCTTTTCTTTTCTCTTTAGCCACCAAGTGTTCTTCCTCCTTCAACCTCACCACCGATCGCCACCACCGCTATAGGTTCACCGCCTATACAGCCTCATCATCATAGTGAGTTGTTTCATCCTCCTCTCCTTTTAGTTCTATCTCTCTCTTTCCATTAGATCTCTTTCAATCAATTGATTGAATATTGTTGTCAGGTTCTAGCAGTCATCACCATAGCAACTCTTCTACACCATTAGGGAATCCTCTTCTCCATCAAAAGCCTCCTTCTCCTTCTTTTCAGAAAGGTGATAATCCATGATTTCATCTTCTTGTAAAAAAACGTTCCTATTCTTCTATTTTTTTATTTTCTAAAATTATTTTTTATTTTAATTAATTAATTCCGAAATTAATTAATTAATTTTAAATATTAATTTTTTAAAAAGGGAAAATTAATTTTGTATTTAATTTTCGGATTTAATTTCAATTGATTTTAAAGAACAACACATTATTGTTGAAGTTAAGATATTTACCCTTATTTTTAGGATTTGATTAATTAATTATGGAAATAATTAATTAATTAAATTTTAAATATTAATTACGAAATTAATAATTATTTAAAAATTTAAATAATTATTTTATTTTAACTTTATATTTTATTAAATTATTTTCGTATTTATTAATTAATTATTAAATAATAATTAATTATTTTATTTTATTAATTAATTTATTTATTTTCGAAATTATTAATTATTTAAGAAAGTTAAATAATTATTGTTAATTTTAAATCTGAAATTTTTGGAATATATTTATTTATTTTCGTATTTAATAATTAATTATTAAATAATAATTAATTATTATTTTGTTTTTCTATTATTTATTTAATTTCGAATTTATAAATTAATTATTTAATATAATTAATTATTTATTTTATTTTTGGATTTAATAATTAATTATTAAATATAATTAATTATTTTGATATTTTAAAGATATTTTCCTAAATTCCTAATTTATTATTTAATTATGAGTTAATTGGGTTAACTTTCTAAAGTTGATTAATTAATTCAAAAGTTAAATGATAAATTATTCCTTCCATTTAAATGATTAACCAAATTAGATAGAATCAATTCTGATAAACCGGAGGTCTATGTTATTAATTTCATATCCCGAATTTATCGAACCTGAACCCTGACCGAGACGTAAAACCCGTCTACCAGCTAAGTAAAGGTGAGGGTTAGGTTTAATAATTCTCTTAAAGCCCATTTGGCATTTCTTATATTCTAGCTTTGGATTAAAATGTGTTTGCGTGTAAATAAATTGGGTGTATTATATGTGTGTATTAAAGTATATGTACTTGATAAAGAATATAGGATGTTAATCCAACTCACCATAGGTTAGTTGTGTGGTTAGTCCTTGTTGTGTGATTTTTGTCGGAGCATCGTGTGAGAGTCGGGTCGTGTTGTTATGTCAGTTGCCTTGGTGCGATGCTTGCGGGACAACGGCCATGGTGTGTATATGAGCCGGGGAGTTGGCTGGCGACCGGCACCCGTTTAGCCAACTCAGACCAACGGGTCACTTGCGTCTGGAAGGGACGTGTAAAGCCTTCTGAGGCCGGAATCGCTAACAATCGTTAAATTGTAAAGCGTCACAGTCTCTAAGTGAGTTGTCAGTTGTGGCGGTGTGGCCGGGCACTCATGCCGGAACTACGAAAGCGTCACAGTCTCTGAGTGAGTTGTATACTGTGACGGTGTTGTGAGCACGCATGTCGCTAGGGTTTGTGTGAATTGTGTGATAAGCGAACATTAGGTTCGTCTGCATGTTTTAAGGTCAAAGTCTAGCGTAGTTTGGGTGTTGATTGTGTTTTAATGGAATTAGGGATTTCTCAAAATCCCCTCTCGCTGAGTAACTCTTGATTGACGAGTTACTCACCCCTCCAGTTATCATTTTTCCTCACAGGTGAACATGACGAGTAGTCTATTACGGAAGTGCTGAATTTCGGGATCGCAGCTTGTTTCCTTCGTCTTCTTTTATTCTTCGTTATTTAACTTCAATAAATGCGAGATCCGGTTTATTTAATGTTTAAGGTTTTATTTTGACATTTAAGTTGTATTCACAACATTTATTGTTAATAAAGTAATTTTTTGGTTCCAAAAATTAGTTAATAGACAATGGAGATGTCCTTAGGTTCTCACAAAGATAGTTCTAATACCATGTCAAATATGAAACTCTGTTCTAAATAAAATCGTTAACTAACTTAGAGAATATATCATAAAGATACGAGACTATCAACCAATATGATTCTCTAATAATATCTAAGTCTAAAATTTAAATAGAGATTTCTTATATGTGAAGATAACGTATGGGTTCAAAAAGGTATGTACAAAGATTATCCAATCCAAAAACAGTATAGATGTATTTAGACCTGATATTGGTAAGTGAACAAGTAGAATATTGACCTAATCAATCAAAGATGATCATTTTAAGAAAATCTAAAAGGCGGCTTATGAATGCACGAACCAGAAAAGAGCGCGTAGAGGCGATTCAAAGACAAGACTGTATAAACTTCAATTGTAGAGAAGAATTCCTTTTCTTATATAATATTAACTAATTTAGTTTCCTTTTTATAAGTCTTGAGTTCTAAGTGTCACTCGTGACATTGCGATTTCCTTCCTTTTTCTTCGAGAGGTGAAGGGGGGTGTTTTCGTCATTAGACATAATTGATAATACACTATAAATACGCTAATTAATAATTAGTAAGTCTAAAACCCTTAGAAATCTAAATCACTGTCTACAATGGTTGGCAGAAGTGCTGATGATTATATGGCAGACAAAAAGGGTTTAGTGTTTAGATGCAAAACATGTTTGAAAGAGTTCTCGTCGTTTCAAGCTTTAGGAGGTCACCGTGCCAGCCACACCAAACCCATTAGTAACTCCAATAAGTTTAAACCTATGATGTTGCATCTATGTCCAATATGTGGAGTTGAATTTCATATGGGACAAGCTCTTGGTGGTCACATGAGGAAGCATCGGAACCAAAAACTACAAGCTACACATTCTTTTTTTCCTGACACGTCCACCACTGACGACAAGACTGTGGCTTCTTTGAGATCAGATCATGTTGAAACTTTTATCAATTTGGAGTTGAAGTTGGGAATTGGTTCTTTTTATCATCATACTCGTTAGCTTTTTATATATTAACATCGATCTCTTCTTCTTCTTTTTTATTAGGAGCCTTTTATATTAAGTCTTTGCATAGATATTAGTGTGATTAGGGTAAAGATTCATGATCACAAGGTGAATTATATTTAACACAAATTAAATGTTTACTTTTTCACTATCGTTCTGTAGTTGACTACTTAAATCAATAGAACAGTAATGAACCTGCCCTTCTATTTGTCTGGTGCTTATATAAGTATACAGTTGCTAAATTATGACTTCATATAAGAGCAATGAAGATTAACAGAAGCATAGTTATTATTGAGAGAGAGAGTCATGATGACCAACATAACAATTCAGTCACCCTATAAAAAAATCATTAACAGAAGAAACAAAAAAGTTTCGTATTTAAAACTTCGTACAAATAAGCAAACATCTTAGTTTTTCTTACTCAAAGGACTTCACTTAACTTCCACAGCACGCAGACTTCTGTGTGGCCTGTGCGATTCCTGCAGCCTGGTCCGTTTGGCTTATCTTGATCGTTGCAGGCTGCAAATTCACAACAATACATGAAACAATGCGTTTCAAATATATGAAAGGCGAGGGAGATGTAACAAACCTCTGCCCTAGAATCAGTGTCTGAAAGCCTCTGCTTTATGTCCCTTCCTATAGAGAAGAAAACTTCTTCCACGTTTAAGTTTGTCTTCGCACTCTGCAACAACACACATATACTTAGACTATTTTGTAGCTTTGTTCTCTTGAAAGTAATTCACAGACTTACTGTTTCAAAGAACTTAATTCCATACTCATCCGCAAGAGCCTGACCTTTTGCTGTAGGTACTGCCTGAAAAAAAAAATTATGGGATCAAGAAATTATTATTATCAGGATCAGTCGTGAATCATGATCATGAAGTCAGAGCTATCATGATCATACCCTCTTGCTTTCGTCCATATCAGCCTTGTTCCCTACCAAGATCTTGTTAACATTATCTGAAGCATGTTGTTCAATATTACGAATCCAGTTTCTAATGTCTGCAATAACGTCAAGATTCATGTTAGAAGAAATGATCATTTTGGTTGAGAGATTTTAAATAAGTCGATAAGCCAAGACTTAAAAGAAGTTTTTTCTTACTGTTGAAGGATGACTCATCTGTGACATCATACACTAGCAAAATGCCCATTGCTCCACGGTAATAAGCTGAGAACGGTAATTGAGCATAAAATCTTAAAACAGATTTTGAAACATACAAACAGATCAATAATATAAAGTGCCTAAACAGCCAAACAACAGCCTAGGAAAGTAATCAACTAAACAAAGCAAAACAGTCAAATATACAATCCCTTTACAAGAGATCATAGCACCTATATGTGGCTATTTAAGACTTGTTATAGATGTTCATCTCCTCAAGAATCTATCAAAATTTGACATATATTGGAATGGTGAAGGTGAATGCTCTATGTACTTGAAAAAGCAAGAAGAATTATATAGAAGGATGAGCTCACCAGTGGTGATTGTGCGAAACCGTTCTTGGCCAGCTGTGTCCCAGATCTGAAGCTTGATACGTTTGCCATCAAGCTCAATCGTTCTTATCTTAAAGTCAATGCTACATCAAGGAGAAAAAGAGCAAGAATCTGTGAGACGTCCTTGAAGATACATCATTGTGTTTAGTTTCTCCATAGCCAAAGGGAAAACAAACCCAATGGTGGTAATGAAGCTGGTTGTGAAGGAGCCATCAGAGAAACGTAGAAGAAGACAACTTTTACCGACACCTGCAAAATGAATCTTAAATTACAGAGATCTCTATCTACAACAATCTAAACATGTAAAAACAGCAATCAACGATCACGCATAAAATCTGTATTTCCAGGTCTACACAACGATCTCATCAATCAGCAACACCATACTGAATAGCTCCATTTTATAAGAATTGAATATATTCAGATGTGCTTGGATCCAAGAGATCGATGAGGTTCAGATCACATACCGCTATCTCCAATCAAAAGAAGTTTTATCAGATAATCGTAATCGGCTCTGGCTCTAGCCGGTGGAGCAGCCATCGAACGAACCTAAAGGATAAAGTCACAGATCAGACTAAATATATCTGTTTCATCGAGACGAATAGATCAGAACCGAATGGATCGGCAGCGAAAGATGACGATCACGAGAAACATGTACCGGGTGGAAGCAAGCAGAGAGAAGAAACAACAGATATCGGAAGAACCAGAGAGGAGCGAGAGCGAAGGATATGGCGGACGGCTAAAATGCGCCAGTACCGATTTAGCTTCGTTTCCTTGTGCTTTTCCCGGCTTCTTCTATTAACTTCTTCTGCTTCGCGTGCACGTTAAGACGCCCCGCGCACGTTAGTGGTAGAACCGAAGAGCAACGACCGCATAAAAAGTGGAGATTTCTTTTGGTGGGCCTATTTAATGATCAAAGTCTTATGGGCTTTCATATAAAACACTTCAAGCCAAATCAGTTAGCTAGTCCAACATGGCCACGTTACATTACGATTTTGCCGACTATATATATGACATGCAAACTCTTTAGTCGTTGTAACTTGTGTGATCAGGCCGTGCCTTAGAAATCTGAGATCTAATTCGTCATGAAAATATGAGACCCTAACAAAATAAAATGTGAATAAATTTTTTTCGAAACAAATGAATTTAAGGATACATATCCTCAAAACTAATAACAATCTAATGTTTCTTGAAATGAGCTCTTCTTGCATTTTTTTCTGCAAATTCATCCATGAGACTTTCATGATCAAGATGTTTAAACATGTCTTTTTCAATCGATAACATAGCTAATCCATTTAACCTTTCTTATGACATTGTTGACCGTAAGTAAGATTTTATCAACTTCAGTTTTCTTTCGACCGAGGAAATTAAAACTGGGATCGTGGATAGTATTATGTAAGCAGCCCATGAATTTAGATAACAATACTTATATCCTTTCAAAAAGCCCAACATTTCAACATTCTTTTTGATATTATTTGGAATAGAAAGTTCAGGGTTGATACATAATGTCTTTAAGTTATCATCACTTGCTGATTTTAACTTTCTTATGTAAAACAACAACTCAAAAGTCTTCTCTCTTGAAAATGACCGAAAGAATAAAATAGTTTAGAAAATATTTGTAGCTTTGGTGAAGACCTAAAGACAAGAAGAAAGGTGAAAATGTTTTACTTTATCTTCTCCAAAAACCTAATTAACTTTCTTCTTTTTTTTCTTCTATCACGTGTTGTCTTTTTTATATAGTTAATAGCTCTTCTCTCAAATATAAACATTTTAATAATTGGTATTAAGAAATCTAAAGTCCACAAAAAATTTTAAAAATATGAGGCTCAATATCTATGTGTTATAGCACTACAAGAAAACATGAGATTTACCACTACATCAATAGTGGCAAATCAGTCGCAAAACGTGTTTTTGCCACTATTTTTTGACTAAGTAAAATAGTCGCAAATCTTTAGTCGCAAATACACAGAGTTGCGAATAAGTCGCAAAAGTGCGACTAAAATGTGACTACAATAATATGTTGCAAAATTACGACTAAATTGGTAACTTGCTAATTAGTTGTAAAAGTGGGACTACAATGTGACTAGAATAGTATGTTGCAAAATTACGACTAAATTTGTAAGTTGCTAATTAGTTGTAAATTGTGACAAAATTTTGAAAGTAGCAAATTTCCTACTAATTGATTGTGTAGTATATTTGTTGTAGATTGGTTACATATTAGTGGTAATATATTTTGACTATTATGATTCCTAAAGTTGAGTCATAATATAGTAGCAAATTTTGTGACTTATTTGTGACATTTAGAATTGATTTTAGTAGTAATTTAGTCACAAATTTTGTGACTAATTTTTATATTTCTTTTTTATTACGTGAATATATTAAAAAAACCAAAAAGAAAATAAATAAAAATCCTAAAAATAAAAATAAAAATAAAAACAGAGATTCAAAATACATCATCACATTCCATTGATTCCACCAAGTTTACAACACAAGATCAAATTCACATATAACCTACACAAGTTTGGTTACATTGCTTGAAACTTGTGAAAACCATTAAGATACCAAAAAAGTTAATACATACTTCTTCATCATCAAAACAGAATCTGTTGTTGATTCCCAAAAACTACCCACCTTCTACATCCTAAAAAGCTCACAAAATCTGTTTCTAAAACCACCTTATAAACGCCTAAACCAAAGCAGCTGCTTTCTAACCTTACATTACTGGTTGTGTAGTCTGAGCTTTCACATATGTAGCAAAGTCTGGATTTGTGTTTTGAACATAGCTGAAGAGCATCTCAAAACTTTGAATCTTTTTTTGTTGCTGAGCATTGAGACGTGCAGCTTCAGCATCGCGGCGAGCAGCTTCGGCATCGCGGCGAGCAATCTCAGCCTTAAAATCAGCATCCCGACGAGCATTAGCAGTAGCTTGTTCTACAATTTGTGCTTTAGCATCCTCAAGTTGTTGTTGCAAAGAGATGAATGCAGCAGAAGCTGACTCACCGTATTTCCTCTTTCTTTGTCCGTAAAATCGTCCCAAGCTTCCGAGTCCATAGTCACCTGGTACAGTAGACTAAAACCAGAAAAAAACCTTAGTAAAATCAAATTTTATAAACCAGAAAACTATACATAGACACAATAATAAAGACAAAAAAATTAGAGATACAAACCTCAATGAATAAGACATTTATATCTTCTACGGTAAGCTGTTCATCAGGTTGCAATTGAGATAATCTATCGTCCAAGTTCCTATCATACTCTGCAGAAACTTGTTTCGATTTCAAATCCACAAACGACCCATCTCCTTTGGTATGCGTCCTTACAAAAACTTCTGCGAGTGACACTGGTCTTCCCAACTCTTCCACCTGAAAAATAAAAGAAAAATGTATTAAAAATATTAAAAAACTTAAACTAAACAGAATATAGAAATTAAATTATCATCTCTTCTTCAATTTGTATGTATGATTTTTGACCAGAATAGTGTTTCCGAGGACTAAGTCCATCAGAAGGCATGTTTAGAGCCTTAGATGCCTTTTTACTTCTTGCTTTTGCTTCTTCTGTAGCCCAATGAGCGGTCATCGTTTTCCAT
>OVBE01016216.1:0-11048 GCA_900406425.1 Iberis pinnata | reverse complement strand
GGCTTGCCAATGATCCGTCCGAGGAGAATGCATATACTGAGATAAACGATTAACCGCGAAGCTAATATCAGGACGCATAAAGGCTAGATATTGAAGGCTACCTAGTGTGGACCGATACTCATAGGGATCACTTAGTGGACTGCCGAAATGAAGACTAAGTTTTTGATGTACCGCCATTGTTGTCTTGACTGGTTTGGCATCAAGCATGTGTAACCGAGACAAGAGATCAAGAATGTACCGTCTTTGTGTGAGATACAAACCAGACGAAGTTCGATGAGCTTCAATCCCAAGAAAGAAGTGCAAATCTGCTAGATCCTTAATAGAAAACCATGTTGCAAGAGACTGTAAAACATCATACAGTAAAATAGGATCATTACCAGTCAATAAGATATCATCAACATAGATTAAAATATACAAAACCCTCTTGCCACAACGCAATATAAACAGAGATGGATCCGCAAAGGAGTTAACAAAACCAAATTGATGAAGAAACATGCTCAATTCTCGATACCAAGAGCGAGGAGCCTGCTTGAGTCCATACAGTGCGTTGTGTAAGCGACAAACATGTGTGGGATGATCCCGATCAATAAAACCGAAAGGCTGTGAGATGTAAACTTCTTCATATAGAGATCCTTGCAAAAACGCATTATTAACATCAACTTGTTTAATCAGCCACCCTTTGCTTAGCGCGATGTTGAGCACTAGGCGAATTGTGGTTGCTTTAATCACTGGACTAAAACTATCAGTGTAATCACGACTAGGCTGTTGAGATAGCCTTTAGCTACAAGTCTTGCTTTCTACCGTGAGATTGAACCATCAGCTCCATATTTTACGGTAAAAAATCCAACGAGTACCAATTACATGCTGATGAGGTGAAGCTGGAACCAGTGACTAAGTACCATTCTTCACCAGAGAATTGAATTCCTCTGTCATGGCATTCCTCCAATTAGAATTTACAAGAGCCTATTGAGGAGTGTGTGGAACTCTGGTAATATCCTGATTTCGTGCAACAGAGAGTCCATACTTGCGATTTGGTTTAATAATTCCTTGCTTTGAATGAGTCTTCATCGGATGGTGATTCGGAGGCAGCCGTGACAGAGCTTCACCGTCTGGAGAAGATGATGTCGAGACATGTGGAGGCTGCGTCGAAATTAGAGAAGCTGGTATTGGGCCAGGCCCATCAGAAGAAGTTATTGGCGATGGATCAGAAGACTTTGGGCCTGATTTATATCACTTGGGCCTGCATTATTAGTAGGCAACAAGGTAGACAATGAATCAGGAGACTGTTGGGCCTGATTTATCTCACTTGGGCCTGCATTATTAGAAACCAACAATGAAGAATTATGTACCTGCGGCGACAATGTATCAGGAGAAGAATCCCCTGTCTCTGTTGCAGGCGAAGATGCCGATGTGGGAACGTCCGACGTGGAGAGCTGTGGGAGTGATTGCTAGACCAAAGGAACACGAATTACATGAGGAAACCAAGCTGATGACGAAGAAGGAAAATCAGAGACTGAAGAAAGAAGATCAGGAAAGGGGAAGGAGGTTTCGTCAAATCAGACGTGTCTAGAGAAAAAAAGTCGATTAGTTTTGGGCTCAAGACAGAGATAGGCACTCTGAGTAAGAGAGTAGCCTAAAAAGACACAAATGGCAGAACGTGGTTGAAGCTTGTGATCACAATATGGCCGGAGCCAAGGAAAACATTTACAACCGAAAATTTTGAGTTTTTTGGTAATTTGGAGTGGATTGAAAGACACGTTGGAATGGAGAATGATAAGAGAGAATCGGAGTAGGGAGACGATTAGTGAGAAAAACAGTGGTTTGAAAAGCATAAGGCCAATAAGTGAGCGGAATACGGGAACGATGAACTAATGTTAAACCTGTTTCAACGATATGGCGGTGACGTCTTTCGGACATACCATTCTGCTCAGGTGTGTGAGGAGGAGTAGTCAAATGACTTATTCCATTGGTTGATAAGAAATCCCGAAGAGCTAAAAATTCATCGCAGTTATCCGAAAAGAGGGTACCAATGCTAGTCTGAAATTTATTTTCTGTTAAAGCTTTGAATTTTTGAAAAGTTACTTTAACATGAGAATTTAATTGTAGGGGATAAAACCAAACATACCTAGTGAAATGATAAACAATAACAAGGTAATATTTGAAGTTATCTACGGAAAGAACAGGAGATGTCCAAAGATCAGTGAAAAGAATTTCAAGAGGTCGGGAAGAGATAGTAGTGGTTTCAGAAAAAGGGAGTTTATGACTCTTAAAAGTAAGACAATCATCACAATACTTTTATTTCAATAACGAGTTTGAAAATGGTAACTGGAATTGAGAAATAACATGTTTTAAAATAGGAAAAGAAGGATGTCCTAATCGGAAATGCCAATTAGAGACAGGAGCTTTAACCGTGGGAGTAGCAAAGAAATTTTGAGGAGATTGGTTCAGCGGCCACTCATACAGCTCATCATTTGTACGTCTTTGGAGTAATGGGGTTCCCGACATCAGATCCTTCACCTGAAACGAAGAAGGAAAGAATTCAACTGATACATTGTTAGTACGACATAAACATTTGACTGACAGCAGGTTCTTTTTGATATTAGGCACATATAGGACATTTGTAAGACACAAAGGTCGAGTTGGAGAAGGTAAAGAAGTGTAACCAGTATGTGTGATTGCCAAAGCACTACCATCACCAATCAAGACTTCATCATTTCCAGAGTATGGTTGGTGAAGAGAAAGATTGTTCAAATCTGTGGTTATGTGGTGAGTAGCTCCTGTGTCAAGGGTCCATGGTTGAGGTGATTGGTGGGTGGTGAGATGAGCCTTGGGATTCCATGAAAGAGGAGCAGAAGATGGTGTGGGAAGTAATGGCTGTTGTTGAAGGTGATGGTATTGAGACAGCTAGTTACATCTCTTGGTTGAGTGACCTTGAACGCCACAGAGTTGACAGCCTCCTTGGTAAGTCTTGCTAAGTCTGAATGAAGAAGCTCCAGAACTTGTGTGGCCAGAATATTGTTGCCGAAACTGTGGTTTATTCTGTTGCCTTGGTTTGTTGTGTACATAGTTTGCTGTTACTGGAAAGGATAGAGGAGCAGCAGCAGAAAGCAATTTTGCCTCATGATTGATGAGCTTTTCAAAGATCTCTGTAAGAGATGGAGAAGAATCACGACTCTCAAGTTGATCTACAACAGTCTAGTACTCTTTAGGTAGACCAGCAAGTATGTGATCAACTTTGTCTTCATGGTCCAAAACCTTGCCGAGAAGGCCTAGTTGATCAAAACGAGTAGTTAGTCCTTGGATGTAATCATGAATTGTTTGCGTACCTTTCGTCCAGGACTTAAGATGAATCTGCAATTGTTTTATGTGACCCCTGCTTGGCTTGGCATATGTAGGTAGACCAAATCTGGGCAGAAGTTGTGGTCATTGAAAGCAAAGGTTGAACAGATGGAGTTATGGCACCAATCAAGGCACTAAAAATCAATTGATCCTGGCAAGACCAAGTGACATAGGCTGGATTTTTGGTACTGACACCAGCAACAGTCAACGTCATAGGAAGAACAGGAGTAGAAGCTTCAAGATAAGAAAGTAGACGGTAGCCACCGAGAAGAGCATGAACTTGTTTATGCCACATGAGATAGTTTGTGGGAGTGAGTTTTGTCACATTGGTCATGTTGACATGAAGACGAGAAGTAGAGCCATTGAGAATAATAGTATCAGCATTAGGGGAGGAATTGTTTTCTGTGTGAGACATGAGGAAATAGAAAAGAAACTGGAAGTGGTAGGCGAGAAAAGAAGAAGAAGAGAAAAAGAAAAATTAGGTCTAGGTATTGGCTCTTGATACCATATAAGGATTGTAATTATCATTCATATTGTGATTACATGAATATATACATGAGAAGAAATCTTAGACATAATTACAAAGTGTACAAATCACGTATTGTGATTGATTACAATAAATAACAATGATTATGCTTGATTGTATTTCCTTCCATAGTTGACACCACCTTTGATGATCCAGCAGCATATCACACTCTAATAGGGAGCCTTCAGTACTTACTTCTTATACGTCATGACATTGCATATTCAGTCAATCAATTGTCTTAATATATTTACAATTTCACTATCGATCATTAGAATGCTGCCAAACGTGTTCTGAGATATCTCAATGGTACATGAATTAATGATCTATATTATACTACAACAAACTAATAAACCATCTCTTCATGTCTTTTGTATGCAGATTGGCTGGTGACAAAAACGACTGCATATCTATGGGCAGCCAACTCGTTTATTTTGGAAAACATTTGATCTCATGGATATCCAAAAAGCAAAAAATGATGGCTTTCTCCTCAACCAAAGTAGAGTAAAAGTCAATTGCTGACACCGCTGTCGAAGTTCAATGGCTTACCAACCATCTCCATGAACTCCGGTTCCCACTTAAGACCGTACCAGTCATATATTTCGACAATGTTGGTCCCACCTATCTAAGCACCAATATGGCGTTTGACTCTCACATGAAGCATGCAGAGGTCGACTTCGACTTCATATGCGACTTGGTGCAATTCGGATCTTTTCGTGTATCTCATATTTCCTCACATGACCTACTCGCCGATGGTCTCACCAAACCTCTACAACGCTTAAACTTCAGCAAAATGTGATCCAAGATTGGACTTCACTCCGTACTCCCATCTTAGGGGTTGTATTAGTATATATTATATATGTCAATATAGAATTAGTATCAATCATCTTAACTGCTTTATATTTGTATTTACATAAATAGATTTAGGGTCTCATATATATTTCTTTATAACCTCTGCTTTATTATAACCTCTGCTTTATTATTAAGTGAATTACCAAATGAGCATTCTGCGAGATTATTTTCATGTTTTACTTCCATATAGTGATGAATACTTGGGTATAAATGAATGAGCTGGTATTCTACGATCAGGGATTTGACAAGCACATGATGGAAGGATCTATCATTCTACAGAGCTTTCTTATTCTAAGATGAATAACATACTGAGACAAAAGCAAAAGTTCCCGACAAGCACCACTGAAGAAGAAGAAGTAACTACTAGTTTTATTGATAAAAAAAGGTTGAAAGGTTACAAAGTTGCACAAAAAACTTATATGGTGGTACTTCAATTTAGATCTAGTGTTTACGGAAACAGAGGCGTGCCTAATGTTATAAGAAAAAGGCATTCGCCTCTGACCCCGTAATACTCAAAAAAGTTTGAGGCCCCGATATTAAATTTCATATAATATAATGGTAAGAAATATAGACAACTTAAGAAACTATAAATTTGTCTCGAGATAAAAGATTTTAAAATTACTTATTTCACCCAAATTATAGACCGAATTCTACTTTCTCTAGAGAAAATATTTGAGCAGTTTCAAAATTACGAAGAAACATTTGGTTATCTATTTGACATGGAGAGATTGAAATTCATAAGTGATGATAATTTGACGACATCTTATACTAATCTTGAAACATTTTGAGGCATTGAGACCATTTATATATTATTAAGAATAATTTATTTTTCGTNATTTATATATTATTAAGAATAATTTATTTTTCGTACTAACAGTTTTGAGAGAAGTTTTGCCAAAAGAATGCAAAGGACCCGTTGAAGTGCTGAATTTTCTAAATGAATGAAAGTTTTGTTATCCAAAATCCAAACTCTTGGATTACTTATCAGATATTGTTGAGGATATCAGTTTCATTTGCCTCTGTTGAAAGATGTTTTTCAAAATTAAAGCTGATAAAATCTTTTATGAGATCAACTATAACTACAAGAAAACAAGGGGGTTTTTGACGGAATTTTCTGATGGGAAAAATCCGTCAGAAAAAAGTGACGGAATAATTGACGGATTTATGTCCGTCAGAAATTTCTGACGGGTTTATGTCCGTCAGAAATTTCTGACGGGTTTATGTCCGTCAGAAATTTCTGACGGAATTTATGACGGCATATTACTGACAGGCAAGTCCCGTCAGAAATCCCGTCAGAAAATTTACCCGATGTAAACTATCCGTTATTAGTTGTTACCAACGGATATATTTGATATTTCTGACGGGTGAACCCTTCAGAAACCTGTCAGAAACTTTTCTATATAACCAGAACACCTCCTATCATTATTTCACACACAAATTCATAAACATATATAGTTATAAAATATCTACTCCTCCTTATTTTCGATCGTGGATGGATGGTGAGAGGGTGAATCCAAAGACAAATCTTTTGAATGAGGAATATGCAAATGGTGTGATGGAATTCACGGAATTAGCATGTCGAGAACCTCAAGGCAACAATCATAAGTTAACATGTCCATGTTTTTTATGTCGGAATAATCATCAAGTTAGGATAGACATAATCTGGAATCACTTGTATATGAATGGTTTTTTGTCGACTTAAGGTTTGGTACTTACATGGAGAATGACATGATCAAATTGTTGCTAGTAGTAGCGGTAGCATTTCAGTGACAGATAGGATAGAAGAATCTAGAACGGAATTAGATGTTGGGGCATCTACGGTTCAAATGGTTAATGATGTTTATAGAGAAAACAAAGAGACGGCTCATGTTTCTTATGAAGAACCAAACTTAGAAGCCCGGCAGTTTTTTGATATGTTAAACGCAGCGAATCGGCCATTATATAGTGGATGTAGAGATGGTCATTTGCCGTTATCATCTGCGAGTAGGTTGATGCGTATAAAGACAGATTATAACTTTCCTGAGGGTGCAGTTGATGCAATAGCGAAGATGATGAAGGATATCTTGCCAGATGATAACAATGCTCCAGGATCGTATTACGAGATACAAAAACTTGTGTTGGAACTTGGATTGCCTTACCAGGTTATAGACGTGTGCATCGACAACTGTATGATTTATTGGAGACGTGATGAAACTCGGACTCGATGTCGATATTGTCGAAAGCCAAGGTATAAAGATACATGCGGTAGAGTTTTAGTACCATACAAGAGGATGTGGTATTTGCCACTAACAGATAGGTTGAAGAGGTTGCATTAATCTGCGGAAACAGCAGCTGCAATGAGATGGCATATGGAGCATAGATTTGATGGAGAAATTACACATCCTTCTGATGCAGAAGCTTGGAGTCATTTTCAAGCTACATATCCGGATTTTGCAAGCGAGACACGGAATGTCAATCTTGGATTAAGTACAGATGGTTTCAGCCCATTTGGGAAGCATGGTAGGCAATATTTTCTATGGCCGGTCATCGTCACACCTTATAATTTTCCGCCATTATTGTGTATGAACATAGAGTTTCTATTTCTCTATGTTCTTGTACCAGGGCCGGAACATCCAAAACGATCGCTTGATGTGTTTCTACAACCATTGATCTATGAGTTGCAGATTTTATGGGCTTATGGAGAACAAGCATATGATGTAACTTTACAACAGAATTTTAAGATGCATGCGGTTCTTATGTGGACTATAAGCGATTTCCCAGCGTATGAGATGCTATGTGGATGGAAAACACATGGGAAACTAGCTTGTCCATATTGTACCGACAACATTGATTCCTTCCAGCTGAAGAATGGACGGAAAACTTGTTGGTTTGATTGCCATATACGGTTTTTCCCCCCGACTCATCCATATCATCGCTCTACTTTATTATTCACGAAGAAGAGATGTGTTGACGGTCCACTGCCTAAATTAGATGGTACACAAGTATTACGGCAAATGAAAGATTATGGAGTTGAAATGACCAATGATGCAAACGTTGGTGGGAATAGACACGTAATTGTTGAATGCAGTGGTATAAACCATAATTGGCACTAGAAAAACATATTTTGGGAGTTGCCTTACTGGGAAACCCATTTGTTGANAACTTCTTTGACAACATTATGAACACGGTGCTTAATGTCCAAGGAAAGACGAAAGACAATTTCAAGTCTAGGTTAGACTTGGTGGATATTTGTTCTCGTCCTCAGCTTCACATTAAGGATGATGGATTTTGTCCAATTCCTGCATTTAGATTGTCTAAGAATGCAAAGTCTAAGTTCTTTGACTAGATAATTCATAGAGTCAAATTCCCTGATAGATACGCCTCCAATTTGAGAAATTGTATTGATATCGGAGAAGCAAAATTCATTGGGATGAAGAGCCACGATTGTCATGTTGTTATGCAACGCCTACTCCCTTTTGCCTTTGAGCATTTCCTGCCGAAAGATGTCCTTGAAGCCATCGCAGGTATAAATGTAGTAATATGTGTGTATTTTACTTATATGTTATAAATTTGTTTCACTTACTAAGTTATTTGCATGTACAGCGGGTGGGGCATTTTTCAGCGACATTAGCCGAGAACACTTACAACATATGGTATTTCCATGTTACAGAGGAGTATACAAGTGATCCTTTGCGACTTAGAGAAGATTTTCCCCCTGTCTTTCTTTGATGATATGGAACATCTAACGGTTCACCTTCCACGTGAAGCATCACTTGGTGGCCCGGTTCAATATCGGTCGATGTATCCTTTTGAGAGGTACATGTTCCACCTGAAGAAGAAGGTCAAAAAATTTAGTAGAGTCGAGGGGTTTATTGTGGCACAGAACATCAATGAAGAAGCCGCCAATTTTGCGGAATATTACTTTCCAAGAGATGTGGCAACGAGAAGCCATAGAAAAAGTCGACATGACGATGGTGGACAGCATCCTTCGTATTCTGCTTATGTCCCGAGTTTGTTCCAACCAATTGAGCGACTTAGTGGAAAAGGCAAGACTCGACAACTTTCTGCGGCTGAGTGAAAACACCTACATACGTAAATCCTCAGCAATTTTGAAGATATGCTGGAATACGAAAGGTAAACATAAATATTACATTTCATTTTTGGTTATTTTTCATGCATATAACTTGTGTATCTTGTAACCTTGTAGGCTCTACATGGCAATGGTTCGTGGTTACTTGCCGAACAAGTCCGAAGATGAAATAGAATCTCATAAACAAGAAGAGTATTACAAGTGGCTCCAATTTTTTGTAAGTTATTGTTTAATTACTAATAATGAAAACATTTTTCCACATCTTCAAACATTTTATATATTTCTATATGTTTACAGATTCGAGAGGAAACATCTAGCGGCCAAACGTTTCCAACCTGGTTGCTTGAAATCGCAAGAGGTTCGAAAAACATTGTTAACTCGTACCCAAGATATTGCACTAGAGGATTTGCATTCAAGGTTCACGAATTGGGTAGGGAGAGGAAAACATTAGACCATGGCATTTCGTCTACTTCCAGAGATGTTGTGTACCATGGCATTCTTCGAGAGATACTGGAGGTCCGATACTCAGGGATAACACATATTTTATCACTAAATCCCTCAATATATTCACCATCATCCATTTTAAGATTTTCAAACTGTGAAGCAAGAATATCTAACCTTGTGCACTTGACACTTGTTGTACCTTCATAAACAGTCTGTAGGATATCCCAGGCTTCTTTAGCTGAAGTACAACCTTGAATTAACTCAAATTGATGCTTTGAGACTCCAAGAAATATTGATGATAGTCCTAGATCATGCATTCTAGACATCTCTTTCTCACATCTTGGCCATATTTCTGTTGTCTTGATTTCTTGAACAACATCAGTACCAGAACATCTAACAACTATTTTTGGTTGCTCCCACCCAGATTCGACTGTTGTCCATGCGTATTCATGTATTCCTTGATTTTATGCATCATCTTAACTTTTCATTCTCCATAGTTTTCTTGATCTAGTTCTATTGGACTTTCTATTGCAAACCACGACTGTTTCTTCATGTTCATCTAGGGATCGTTCTCTGAAATAGAATTTTTTCTTTTGCCTGGTTAGGCTCTGATACCAATTGAAAAAAAGAGAACACAATACACACCATATTTCTTAACTTAGAAGCACCAAGTCCAACACTTTTATTAACACAAAGTCTTTACAAGCTTGTTTTTACAAATCTCACTCAATTAGGACTCTCACAATTCCACCCAGAATTGATCCCACAAGACATTGTATCCCCAACCCTCTCTGTGATATCAATTCATGCTTCAATCAACCAGAGACGTATGATGTTGTCTTCACAACCCATGTAACAGACGACCAGGAGAACACTCAACTCACCAAAACCCTAGAAAATCTCTCTAATAAAATCAGGTAAGAGTATTATCTCTCATTCGCGACCCTTATCTCTTTTATATAGACTCCAAGGCTTCCGAAAACCTTTAACACAATGAATTTCAACAAAGGGAAACTTTCCTTTACTTGGATTTTTCGTGATCTTCCTTTTCCTCTTGTTAAACTTATTATCCAAGCCAAATAGCAAGGAAAAATTCCAAATTATCCATAATCACTCTAATTGGTCTACCAGTCCAGCTCAGTACCTCATCATGTCTAACACATGTTCTGCGACATCACAACGTCAGGAAAACTTTGTCTTCAATCTTCTCCAACTAAATCAAAACATCTTCCTGTTATCTTTAATCTATATGACATTCATAACTCCATGAAACAATTCTTGAGTACCTTTCCGGTTGGCGTATCCCTAAGCTCTCTATTTATGAACCTTGTAACCCTTGTAAAACTAAGCAACAAAGACTACTCTTTTTGCTCTCACTTCACTCCTCTGAATTTTACTCTTTGATGTATCTCGTGTCTTCTCAAGTGTGTAATGCACTTCTTATATATGAAAGCTTCAATTTAACCTAATATATTCTCACACCCGTTCTTTATAGTGCACATTTTGTTGTTTTGAAATCTTGAAAAAAAGCACTTGTACTAACAGTTTTTGCAGAGAAGACAATGTCCCTTTCTTCACTTTTTATGGTTTAGACAAAAAAAGGAAACATGGAGCTTTTCTTAACCAATTCACAATCTTGCAAAATAATGGAATCTCAACCTTATACAATTAAGATCAAGGCTTAATCTTCATTACTAATTCCAATAAACGTTTCTGGCTAACAACTACAATAGCACAAGACTCAGATGTTGAACCAGCAACATATCAACAGGCCCTTAAAGATGCCAATTGGAGAGCCACAATCTCATATGAATGCAATGA
>OVBE01016215.1:0-11049 GCA_900406425.1 Iberis pinnata | reverse complement strand
CTTGTTCTTGAGATCAATCCACCATGGATTGACCTCCATTTCTTCAAAAATCTTCAAAAACTACCAGTCAGATCTGTAACATCATCCAGGTAATAAACTTGTATTCTCTTACTCAAAAATACAAATATAAACTTATTAACCTTTTAAATCACAAAAGAAAATTAATCATAAGATTTCCCTTTTATGATTTGCGAGGTATTACTTACCTGGATGAATCTTTGTACCTTCATCAGTCTATCCTCAGCTGACCCAAACCCTCTATGAATCGAGGTCCAGGTAAGGATTTGGTAAGTAGAACAGCCGGGTTTTTCGAGGTATGTATCTTTTCAACTGTGACATAACCAATCTCAATAATGTGCGTGATAAAATGATACTTAACATCCACATGATCAATGCGCTCATGAAAAACACCATTTTTAGCAAGACAAATTGCATTTTGAGAATCACAGAAAACTTTACGAACTGAACTAGAAATTCTTAACTCTTTACAAATACCTTTAAGCCATAAGACTTCTTTGACAGCTTTTATCAAGGCCACATACTCTGCTTCTGTTGTGGATAAGGTTACAATTTGTTGTAAACATGATCTCCAACTGATACTATTACCTCATATTTGAAAAACATAACCAGTAATTGAACGCCTTCTATCTAAATCTACAACAAAATCTACATCCACATAACCAATAATATCAAAGTTATCTCTCTTAGTAAAAGTTAAATTTTGATCAATTACTCCCTGTATGTATCGTAAAATTCATTTCACTGCTTGCCAGTGAACTCTTCCAGGTTTACCCATGAACCTACTTACCAGATCCACTGCATAAGCAATGTCTAGTCGAGAACCTACTGTGGCATACATAAGACTTCTCACAACACTTGCATAATGGACATTGTGCTTCAACTTCAGCCTCACTTTCACTCAAAATTTTCAGTTTGAATTGAGTCCCTATTGGAGTAGTTACTGTTTTTGATCCAGAAATGTTGAATGTCTTTAGGACTTAAGTTAGGTATTTCTTTTGTGATAGGATTAGTGATCCTGCCTTTATGTCTCTTATTATGTCCATTCCTAAAATCTTTCTTGCTGATCCCAGATCTTTCATTTCAAAATATTTCATCAGTCTGGTTTTTAAATCTTGAATCTTGTTCATATCTTTAGAAGCAACAAGCATGCCATCAACGTAAATTAACAAATAAACTTGATTTAAAACATCTGAACCTTTTACATAGACACAAGCATCATGCTCACACCTATGAAATTTCTGATCCTGCATAAAACTATCAAATTTCCTGTTCCATTGTCTGGGACTTTGTTTTAAACCATATAAGGATTTCTTAAGTAAACAAATTTTACCCTCACTTCCCTTTTGAATAAAACCCTCAGGTTGAGCCATGTATATCTCTTCATATAGGATTCCATGTAGAAAAGCAGTTTTCACATCTAGTTGTTCTAGTTCCATATCATGTTTGACCACTAATGAAAGTAACAACCTGATGGAAACATGTTTGACTATTGGAGCAAAAACTTATGTGTAATCTATACCTTCAACTTGTGAGCAACCTTTTGCCACCAACCTAGCTTTATATCTAGGACACTCAACTCCATGAATTCCTTGTTTCTTCTTATAGATCCACTTACACCCTATTACCTTGATGTCTGATAGTTTATCTACAAGCTCCCATGTTTCATTTTTCTTTAAAGATTCCATTTCATCTTCCATTCCTTATTTCCAGAAACTTCATTCTTTGCTATTTCTAGCTTCCTTGAATGATAAATGCTCTTCTATATCTACTGATGTTGCACCTGCCAAAGCACATGCAACAAAATTTGTGTCAGTAAAACGTGGTGGTGGTTTTGTGTTTCTCCTTACTCTGTCCCTTGCAAGGATATAATCTGATAATTCAGTAGTAGCAGTTTCATCATTTTCTTCTTGTTGAACTTCTTCTAAATATGATTCTTGAACCTCTTGATGAGTATCTTCTTGTGAAACTCCTCCTTGAACTTGACTTATTTTTGGATTATTTGTTCCAGCTTTAGCTTCTTGTAGTTTAGGATTCATTGACATTCCTTCTAGTATCTTAGGTGATTCCTCTTCTTTCATGTGCTTGAATAATTGCTGTTCATTGAAGAAAACATCATAACTGATAAGACATTTCTGATCTTTGGGTATCCATACTCTGTAGCCTTTCACACCTTGTGTATATCCCATGAACACACTTTTGATAGCTCTAGGTTATGTCTTCCCTTGAATGTTATGAACATAAGCTATACACCCAAACTTCCTTAGATGCATTAAACTAGGCTTAGTGTTTGACCAAATTTCCTCTGGAAGCTTGAATTCAATAGCTGAATTTGGGGATCTATTTATTAGATATACAGCTATTGAGGTTGCTTCTGCCTAGAATATTTGATCCAATCATGTCTCTGTGAGCATACATCTTACCTTTTCCATGATAGTCCTATTCATTCTTTCAGAAACATCATTATGTTGTGGTGTATAAGCACATGTTTTATGTCTTATAATCCCACTTTGCTTACACAATCCATCAAATGCTTTATTACAGAATTCAAGTCCATTGTCTGTCCTTAGGTACTTGACTTTCTTCCCTGTTTGATTTTCAACTTCTGTTTTCCATTCAGTGAACTTCATAAAAGCTTCATCTTTTGACTTTAGAAAATATATCCAAACTTTTCTCGAGTAGTCATCAATGAAGGTTATGAAGAAATTTACACTGAACGTCAGCTCCTTTATATCTGTTTCTTTGATAAAACCCCTTTGAGCTAGGATCTTTAATCCATTTAAACTCATGTGTCCCATCCTAAAATGCCAAATTGATGTGCTATCTGATTTAGAAAAAGCTGCAGCTGCTTCATATTTAATCACATTTCCTTGTAGGTAGTATAATCCATTATGATATTCTCATGCCAATACCTTTGTTTTACCCTTGTAGAATGTAATCTTAAAATTCTCTCATGTATATTCCCTTTATAACGTCCCATAAAAAACTAAGTTTCGTCCCATAGTAGGCATGTATCTTACCTCAGAAATAATTACTTCTGAACTGTCTGGATTGACAATTCTAATCTTTCCAATTCCTTTAACTTCACTTAGAGTGTTGTTTCCCATTAAACCTTGCCTCCATCGAATTCTTCTAAGTCATATAACAAATCTTTATTTTGGGTTATATGGAATGTGCAGCCTGAATCTAGAACCCATTCATCTTTAGTATCTTGTAAACTCACAGTTAGGACCAGTGGCTCCGAGAAAGCAATGGCTACATTTGCTGACTCACTTGTAGGTTTCTGATTTCTTTTGTTCTTCGTGTCTGGACACTCTGTTTTCCAATGTCCGTCCTTTCCACAAATAAAGCGTCATTTCTTGTTAACTTTGTCTTGTTTCTATGCATTATCTCTTCCTTTAGATTTATTTTTGCCTTTCTTTCCTTTAAGATGAATGTACAGGCCTTCAGCTTGGTTCTTAGAGACTTTTTCGCTTTCCATGAATTCCGTTTCTTTTGATTTAGCAGAACCTGTAACTTCACCTAGGCTGAGAGTTTGTCTCCCATATTTTAACGTATCCTTCAATTGATCATATTTGCTAAGTAGAGAGCTTAAAAGAAGAATTGCCTGAAGTTCTTCTAATACACTTAGGCCCAAATTTGCTAAGTCTGCTACCATATTCAAAAATTCATCTACATTCTGATCAATTGTCTTAGCATCACTCATCATGAACGTGTAGAACTGAAGTTGAAGATACATTCTGTTACATAGAGAAGTCTCCATACACAAACTATCCAATGTTTTCCATATATCTGCAACTGTATTGCAATGAATTATTTTCCTTAATACCTTGTCAGTAACATTTGAGATTATAACACCCTTTGCCTTTTCTGACTTCTCTATTTTAACAGGATCTTTCTTCCTTTCTTTCTTTGATGAATATGGCTTTGGTGTTGCAGCAACTTCGATTTCCTGAGATGCAACTTCAATAAGTTCATCTTCAAGTAATTCATGATCAAGAAGTATTTCATTTAGGCCTAGAAGCCTAAAGTGAGCCATCATTCTGATCTTCCATAAGTCGAAGTCCCCATTTCCATCAAACCTCTCCACGTCTACCCTTGTATTTATCATGACTTGATCTCCCATGAATTTTGAACAAATAAGTGCTAAATGCTAATTTTAAACTTTTTGTTAACCTTGAATCTTGCTAAAAATTCCTGATGTTCTTGAACTTTTCTTGAATGTCACAGGAAAAATAATTTTGCTACAGAAGAGCCCTGAAAAGGAAAGAACACCAATATCCAAAGATACTTGTTAGTAAGAAACTCCATGTGATTACCGTAATACTCTGATACCACTTGTAAGCTTTTGAGCTTGACTTCTATGGAAGTCACTTAGATTTTCCCGATCAAAATCAACACCAAGAATTGATCATTGAGTTCGGTTTTACCCTATGTCTCGGGATGGGATCTATGCCCATCAACTGCATCCACTAAATCCAGAAAAGATTACAAAGTATATATCCCAATTTACAAGAAAGAGTATTGGGAAAGAACCGATCTACTATACACAAAGATAAGACTTCTTTCCTATTACTATCCCTATAGACTCGAAGCCTCTCTGTATACTAATCTCTTTGTGTTCTTCTCAGGTTAATGGCGATGCACCTCAACTTCTATTTGCCTCTGATGATCCTCGAACAAATCCTCTGTTTTTGATACTTGCTCTGCATCACCTCGAAGGAGAAGTTAAGTTGTAACCACTTATATAACAGCTTCCTTTACAGATTAACTAATATGTTTTTAGGTCCATGCAGGTCCACGCAGGCCCAACTCCATCGATGAGAATAAGCTAAGCTAAAATCGAAGGCCCAAGAGATGAAGATCCAACCCATAAAGCATTAACCTAACAACAAAAAACTCGTATTTTTATTCAACGGAACATCTAAGTAGTGCTGGCTTACAAATATAAGGGACTTTCGGACAAAAATAAATTCGGACTACTTAAATTTTTTTTATAAAAAAACTAATAAATAAATTAATCAAATTTTAATTTATTATATTTTTATTGTAAATTTTTTAAAAATACAAATAGATTTTATTATTGTTACTTTTAAATCACTATTTTTATTAAAAAAATTTAGATCATGAAATTATCGATTTAGAGGAGGGACCGGGACGGTCGCCCCTAGTGTCCCCCCACTTGGCCGGATGTAGCCCGTAACTACCATTTCCTCTACAACTACGGCCCTGTTCGTTTGCCAGTCACTAGCAGCAGCGATTAGCGGCAGCGATTAAAATTGTGTTCGTTTGTCAGTCGCTGATCCAGCGACTAATCGCAGCGATTAGTCGCTGTGACTAGCGATTAAAAATTTTGGCCGCTAAATTTTCTAACGTTTCAAAATAGATTCAGCTACTGCTAATCGCTGCCGCTAGCGACTGGCAAACGAACATAACCAACGACTGATAACAGCTGCAGTTAATCGCTGCCGCAAGCGACTGGCAAACGAACAGGGCCTACCTATAGTCCGATACACATATCCTTAGCGGACAAGCTAGCGATACACTCATCAACCTTCTTTCTCATGTAAATAATCATCAGGTAATGTGTGTCAATATTGACCTCGCCAAAACAGATCCATCTTGAACAGACATTACTCATTGTATATTAGCTTCAATTTCTACATTCTATACACTTGTATATAACACCAACCTATACCTACTATGTTAATACAATTATCAGTTTCATAAGTCTTCAGTTGGTTCCATATTTCTCCAAAACAGCCAAAAACAAAGTAAAGTTCACTGTTTATCCTCTGTTTCTGATATTTTAATATAAAGATTGTTTCACAAATCACAGTGACGCTCTTTAAGTTGCTAAATTCTGAATTCTATTAAAATACACTAAATAATCACGAGAAGTATCTTTTCAAGATTAGATCTTTTTATAACTTTGTAAAGTAACTTTCTGAGTAGTCAAATTAGTCAATTACAACAAACCTCAAATAGTTTTTTTCTGAACAAAAAACAGTAATTAAGAGATTGATATATAGTCTTCTCGTCATGAAAGAACAGAGATTGGCATTGCCATTAAATTATAATTCTGCTCTGTTTCTGCACATTCATATCTTATCACAACAACTTATATGTGATTGGTTATAGTCATGAAAAGAAACAAGCCTTTCACCTGAATGCTGGATCCCTCTCCGACCATCTGCACTGTGAGGATTCCATCCTCAAAAATTTCCTTTGAAACTTAACTCAATCCAATTTTTGAACTGTAAAACTGATCTTTCACGGCAGCTCAACACGCAGAGCACTTGGACTGGCCTACCATACTCAGAATCTCCATGGGAATAGCTTGCTGTCTAAGAGCACATGCACAATCTCAACCCACCCATCTTGCACACCAATTTGGAATCCTCTTTTGTATACTTAACCGAAGACAATGCCTCCAAAGTCTTCAACTTTTCTATCCTTAACTGCATCTCTCCCTCTAAGGAATGCTCCTCAAGCAAGAACCTTTTAGAACACTCCTTGCTTGATCCCCAGTCCAATGTTTTTAATCTTTGGCGCTGTTGTGTTCGAAATCATCAGTGGGAAGTTACCAGAACCAAATTCTGTGTGTTTCCAAATGCAAGCCTGCGAGAAACCTTGTGGACCCAACCCTGAAAACGTTGCATGAGGATGTTGTTGAGCTTACTGTTGGAAATTGTTAGGCACTGTATGAATCCATACTCAGCTCAACGCCCAACATTCAGAGAGTTGTGGCGGGTATGAGAGAGATCACTGGAATAGAAGCAGACGCAGCAATCCCAAAGGCGATTTACGCAAGGAAAGGTGTTTCAATGGAAGAAGCTTGATCTTTGGATCTGCTGTAGAGATGGAGCGTCTCTGTGTGGTTAGGGTCCAAACAGAGAGCAGCTTCGCAGTCTTGGGCAGCTAATGAGAGCTTCCCCGAGGCCTCATGAAATGCTGCTCTGAGATGAAGCGTTTGCAGTTCTGGTCTGAAAGCTATCGCCTTTGACAGCTCTTCCACTGCTTCTGTCTCTCTCTGATCATCCATCAGCACTGCCACACAAATAATCTCTTCTTTAACTACTAGACTTCATAAAATTAAATAACGGGAAACAGGAAGGATTATTTACCGGCAGCTCGGTATCTGTAAGGATAGGTTCGCAGAGGGTCGAGTATTGTGGCCATATCAAGATCTTCTTTAGCTTTTTCACGTTCACAGTACTCAGACCGTTTCTCGTAGGCTGCTGCTTGGCTACACGCCTTCTCGATCAGCTTTGTCATCTCATCACAAGCTTCTTTGCGTTGATTCTTCAGGAAATAAACACGTGCAAGCCCTTGATGTGCACGAGTGTGTTTGATCTCTAGAGCGTTCTTGTATGCGGTTTCAGCTTGATCTACCATCCCACAATCGATATAGATGCTACCAAGATTGTTCAGAGCCTGCAGAAACATAACAAAGAAAGTTAAATGAGAAATGGGTGCGTTTACTATTGAAATGTCAATTGTGAACCTGTCCTTTGCGTAGCCCATCTGAAGGACACTTGAGGGCTTCCTCTAGAACCTGAACAACACAAGAGGTCTGGTCCGGATCCAGACTCTTGTCTGCTAGTACATAGGCTTTAAGGAAAAATGCTTCAAAGGAACGCTGAATGGAGATTGCCTTCTCAGCTTTTGTAAGAGCTTCGTCTACATAACCCATGTCATATAAAAGCCAACCTTCATAGACCAACCTCTCCGATTCAGAAGCAGCCAAGTTGCATGCCATTCGCAAACATCTCATCGCGGCTCCTTGACAATTCAATCTGTCACAAATCACAGCACAATGTAACTTTCATCAGCTCCTGAAATTTCATCTATCACATGTTGCTTAAGAAACCGAAACAATCTTCTTACCTTAAGAGCAGCAGAGATTGTCTAAACCTCAGAAAGTTTTTAGTGGGATCATTCTGAAGCATCTGATGAACAACAGCCAATGATCCAACATCATCCACGGCTGACCATCTATCGTAAAGCCTCACCCAACAATCCGCTTCACTCTCTACGTTAGTGCATTGTGTAGTTAGAGCCTCCATCAAATCATGTCTCATTCTCCCACCAAAAATAACATACTTGGGATCTAAACACAGCACTGCTCTCAGATCTCTCAAACAACTCTCACGGTCACCAATGGCTAGAAACAACCAAGCCCTCTGTTCGAGACAGTCTGGAGTAAGCTTGAATTGAATTACTCTATTAACCTCCTCGAATGCTTCTTTAATCTGCTTCTGTTCAAACTTCAACACGGCTCTATACTTGTAAGGAAACGTCAGTGTTGGGTCAAGTTCAGATGCAGTTGCTAGATCTTTTAGTTTTTCAACCCCAACATTGTACAGAGACCTCTCTTGGAACATCCACCCATGTGCCTTGTGATTTGAGATGAGAAAAGTCATGAGCTTGTATGCCGAGTACCTCTGCCCTTGTTTATATTCGGTCCTCGATACACCAGCCAATGAGTAGACATGGCCTACACTTGAAGCTAATCTGAAATGAAATTGAGCTGCTTTGTAATCCTTTCTCTCAAACAGAACACATCCTAATTGATGCAAACACACAGCCTTTTGCCAGTTTGTGCGACCATACTCTCGAGTTCTCTCAAGCAAAACCAGCATATGCTCCGTGGTGAGTTTCTCTTCCATTCCTGCTTGGCTGAGGAAGTAGTACAACAGGAACAAACAGTCGGAACCCAAAAAGGCTAATTGTTCTTTTGCTTTAGAACTGCAGAAGAGCTTCATCACTTTGGGATTGTGAAGAGAATGAGGAAGCTCTCTCAGAAACACTTGCAAGCAAGCAGATGAGAGAAGCTGTGTGTGTTCCTCCAATGCGTATTCTACAAAGGTTAAAGCTTTATCAATGTCAGTGACAGATGAAGCCAAGCAAGCTTCACACGCAGACTTCAGATCATCACAACAGAACTTGCTGGCTAATCCAAGCAGCTCAAAGACAGTTTCAACCCGGAACAAATCAACTCTTTTGATCCTACTATATATATTCAGTGCTAACATTGCCTCAACTGAGATGTCATTACCCGAAAAATCAATCTCCGAAGTTCTTGATTCCACAAAAGAACCATACAACATCGCCTCAAAAGGACGAGAAAGCGCAGCGATTCGTGACCTAACACACTTAATCTTCTCTGAACCTATACAGAAGGAGAAATCACTATCCTCTTCTAGACCTGAAAACTCATCAGCCCTAGAGATTTTAATGTCACCACCACCACCACCACCACCGAAGTCTTCATCACACACCGTAGAGCATTTACAATGCTTGTTGACTAGTTTCAAATCATAACCATGAGTCAAACTAGCTTTTGGACATTCAATAGCAAACCCATTACAATCCATAGATTCAACTCCCATGAGTTCATGATCTCTCCTTTCGAATCTCAACCAAGCAGATAAAACAACCTTACAAGGGACATCAGTAGCGTGTCTCCTGGCGTTGAGCAGGCACCTGCGCAACAGTTTGGCGTCACCAAGGCTGCGGAGAACTGTGTACTGTTCAAGGTAAAGCATTGACGTCTCGGACTCTGAGCTTGACTCGATTCTTCGGTACAGATTGGATAATGACTCAACCAAGTCGATGGGTTTGAGGTAAGAGTCCAAAGGAGGCTCGAGAAGCTCTGTGGTGGGAAACCCATGAGGGAGAAGTGAAGAAGAGATGGATTTGGGATGCCCTAGAAACTTCATTCGAGGGCTAACATAGTTGCTCGTCGAAGAAGAGTCTTGTGAAGTAAAGGCGTGGATTTGAGTGCTTTTAAATCTCTCAAATAGTTTAAGATTTCGCATTCTGGAAAATCAGAGAAGAAGAAACAAATCCAGACGAAAGGATTTGAAAAATAGGAGAGAGGAGAAGAAGAAGATGAAGTGTGATTGTGAATCAAATTATTATTATTATTATTAAAAAAGGGTCAATAATACAGAGGAGAAAGAGACTGTGCTGCTCCTTTTTCAATGGCGTCGATTCTCAAAAAAGGCTCAACTTTTTCACTCCCTCCATTCTGCATAGAGCCATTTATATATATATAAATAAAAATGGACTCATTTCACCTGTGATTCTATTTATTTTGCTTTAATGGGAGGAACAGTTCGAAAACGTCACTAACTAGTTGGTGGTTCTAATGGGTGCGCTATGAACTTACACAACTTTCTTTTTTTTGTCATATGAATATATTTAAATTCAAACTTTGAGCCAATACAAATCCGATATTTAAAACATTGTTGATATTGGATTTACAATTGCATGGCTATATCTTGGATTGTCTATACCAAAACCTAGTTCGATGGACAATTTAATAAAAGATTAATTAGTAGTTAGTTATTTAGATGGATTAGTTAGATCTCGTATTTGTATATATATCTTATGTAAATAGTCATTTACATTTACATTTAATGAAAAAAAAAAATATTTACTCTTCTAATCTAATATAGTATCAGAGCAATGAGCTGAAACTCATTCTTTTATCTCATTTTCCATCCGTATGTGATCGATTCATCACCCATAATCGATTTTCTTCTTCATATTGCAACCTAATTCACTTAGTTCATCTTCTTTCTATTTCCATCGACGATTCTCTTTCGCTTTCTCTTGTGATTCCAGTTCATTGAGCTCAAAGTCAACTCGGTTTGAAGCTTCCACGACTCAGTCATAGTGAAACAAAAGTGTAATTTAATGTATCGTCATCAAACACTTGATCCTAAGGATCAATTCACTTAACAACAACGCAATTCAATTTCGCCTCGTCAATCACCTTTGAAATGCTTGTGACATATGATTCAACTCCTCATCCGCTGCCCACAAGGAAGGTACGTACGCCTTTTGAAATCTCTGATTCACCTAATAATCAACATTGTTTTTACTTCTTACATAGCACAGATCATCCTCGCTTAGTTCTAGTTAGCAATTTACTATATGGAACAAATTATGAAATGTGGTTTATTTTTTTTTGTTGGAATGTTAAATTTATAAATCAAGCAAAAATGTAATATTTACAAG
>OVBE01016214.1:0-10000 GCA_900406425.1 Iberis pinnata | reverse complement strand
GTGCGTTGAGGGTTGAGTTGTTATTTGATCTGGTGCGTTGAGGTGTTATATGATCTAGTCTGGTCCTACTCCCCTTTCTTTGACTGGCAATTCTTAGTCAAAAACACAAGATGCAACAAATTCGTGCTTGAAGAAATAGCAAAACATAGAATTAAGCAATCAATGAGACACAATGTTGAGCTTGCAGGAATTCTTGGAAACGTGATGAACATGTATAGAAATAAAGCGCATACTAGATAGAAAGTGTGTAGCATCAAGAACAACTAAAGGTAGTGGTTTCACACATGTTAGAGACACAGATGACGGAGGCACAAACATTTGAGGCGATTGCACTCTAGGCGTAGATTCATGAGGCACTTATAGGAGACGCGACATATCAACAAGCACATTCCTAAGTTTTTCCCAAATTTATCACTTGGCATACGTGACAAGACTGAAGAAGCTTTCAAGACAAATGGGCCTTGACATATGAGACTCTAGCTTAGTTACTCGGTTTGTTCACTTGGCATATCAAAGACACACACACATCCACATATCATGTTATCTTGTAACCTAAAACACATTGACACACACAACCACAATCGAATATACATACACTATTGATGGATAGCATGCAAGGAGAGAAAATCATCAAGCATATTTAGCAAACTCATTAGCATTTTATTTGTAAGAAAATATAGGCACATAGAAATCTGTAACCTGATTAAGCGAGAATTTATAGAACTGGATCTGCAGAGCACACATGTACACAGGTGTAGCTGACTAGTCTCTCGCACTAGCATACCTTTATCTTCAACAAGAACAATTTTCAACTCCGATGTGTATAAACAAGGATGGTGTATATACGCCTGTCTAAACCATCACTTGACTTCTCAAGTTTAGACAACTAACTTTTTCCTTTTTTATATATATTTTTTATTACACTTCCTTTTTTGTAGTCAGCTCTTTAACCTCCTTGTTTATACACCATACTAGTATTGGATGTTTTGGACGACATGACAGGCATCTCTTTTTCAACCACTAAGATATGTTGAGATTGTCTTCCTGATGTACTATATGCCCTGTTCGACCATTTATCTCAACCATAATCTCATTTCATCAGAGTTCACAAACTCCTATGGCCTTGCGAAGATTGATAAACCGATTGAAATCTAGTGGTTTTTGGATGCTAAAATCCATAAAGTAATTTATAAGAATTTTGATGAAGAATTCGTAAAATTTCGTCTAAGTAAGAACAATCACAACACAAATTAATAAGAAAATAGAAATTTATTTGTTTATGAATTGCTCTAAAGCTAAAATTATGTACAAACTCTTTGTCAAAAGTTAGAAAAAGAATCCTCCCTCGTTTTGACATCTGTCTCTATTTATATTGCTCATTTCCCCCAAATTCCTGCTAGACTTTCGGATATCTCAGGTTGCAGTTCTGAAATTTTCGTTGCATTCCGGATATCTCGGGTAGCAGTTCTGATATTCCCAATATTCCCGCTGCATTTTTCGAACTTCTCGGCCAGTTCCGATATTCTCGCTCAGCTTGAACTTTCATGACTTATGACCTCAGCATATTCTCCAGGAATCTCAGAGCAGCTACAACTTGAGTTCACATCCACCTGCGTCACAGTGAATACTGAGTACTCAAGTGTTCTCTACTCTTTCTCAGGTAGAACATCTTCTTGATGAATCCTCCTCGGGTCATTATGTACTGAGCACGTCGTAACTTCATAAATAAGACGAAATCTTGCTGAGGGGGTTTTGATACCAACATGGTTTTGTAAACATATCTGCAAAATGAAAATCAGTTCCCACATTCTCAACCACAATTAGTTTATCCTTAATTAACTCATGAATGAAGTGGTGTCTGATGTCAATAAGTTTGGTTTGTGAGTGTTGAACTGGATTTTTGGCTATGTTAATGGCACTCTGATTGTCACAGTTAATCAACATTGAGTCTGTGTGAATCCCATAGTCATTTGCCATTTGTTTCATTCACAGTAATTGAGTACAACAACTTCCCATTGCGGTATACTCGGCTTCAGCTGTCGAGAGTGAAACACAATTCTGTTTTTCCCTCTGCCATGCTACCAGATTATTTCCCAGAAAGAAGCACCCTCCACTTGTACTTTGTCTGTCATCTAGACTTCTAACCTAGTCAACATCACAATAACCATCGAGATTGATATTGGTGTCCTTTGTGTTATAGATACCAAGATCGACATATCCCTTGATGTACTTGATGATTTTTTTGACAACATGCAAGTACAACACTTTGGGTCTAGCCTGATATCGTGCAAATACTCCCACACTTACACATATGTCTGGTCGGCTGGCTGTAAGATACAACAAAATTCCAACCATCCCTCTGTACAATTTCTGATCTATATCTTCTCCGTTATCATCTCGAGACAATTTGCAGGTTGTAGTCATAGGTGTTGTGGTTGTCTTGCATGAGCCAAGTCCAAATCGTGTAACTGAATTCTTTGCATATGTTCTTTGACTCAATAAGATTCCCTATTCTGTCTGTTTAACCTGCAAACCAAGAAAGTAAGTTAGTTCACCAACCATACTCATTACAAACTCTTGATTCATGTGTCGAACAAATCTATCAACAAGTATTTTTTCTGTTACACCGAATACAATGTCATCGATATAAATTTGTACAACCATCAGATCACCATTCTTTGAGTATGTAAACGACATCTTGTCAACACTGGCTCTGGTGTACCCTTGTACGAGTAGAGAAATAGTCAGACGCTCATATCGGACCCTGGGTGCCTGTTTAAACCCATACAATGCTTTTCTTAGTTTGAATACATGATTGAGATGTTCTGGATGCTCAAAACCCTTTGGATCTTCCACATACACTTCTTCTTGAGGTATTCCACTCAAAAATGCACTTTTGACATCATTTGGTACAACTTAAACTTGAGGTGACCGGCCATTCCGAGTAGTAGTCTGATTGATTCTAGGCGTGCCACATGAGCAAATGTTTCATTGAAGTCTACTCCTTCTACTTGTGTATATCCTTGTGCAACCAGATGAGCCTTATTCCTGACCACATTTCGTGTCTCATCTATCTTATTCTTGAAGATCATTTTGTATCCACGACATTCACACCTTGTGGCCAAAGTGTTAGACTCCAGACTTTGCTACGCTCGAACTGTCCAACTCTTCTTGCATTGATATTATCCAATACTCATCACTCAAAGTTTCCTGATGATTTTTTGGCTCAATCATAGACACAAAACAGGAAAACTGAACCACCTTTTTGAAGTTAATCTGTTTCTTCCTTGTGACCCTGCCTCCATGTAGATCCTCATTCACATCCTTCTCTGCTCTGATACCAATTGAAAGTGCACAATACACAATACACAACAATCAAAACTTTTCAAACTTCTTATTTTATTGAGACAAAACACAATACATCTTAATCTTTTTACACTGAATTTGTTTCTCTCAATCTTATACTCTGATCCCCTGTTTTCACACTCAAAATGACACAAAAATAGTTCTCACAAAAACTCACTTGTATAAATTTGTCGGCTAACAGAACTGAAAAGCATTCATTCTCCTTAGTCACCTATTTATACTAAGTCTCATCCCTAAACCCTTTTCCCAATCGCCAAAACCCTTTCCCAAACTCATAAAGACACTTTTTCATTATCCTTCTTCTTTTTCAAGATTATTTCCTTTTCTTCATTCCTTGCAAACAAAGCTTTATACTCTTTTCCTTTTTCCAATTGATTTCCTTTTGTCTTTTGATCACCTTTCCTTTTGCATCTTCAAAAATGACAAAGAGATTACCAAGAAATGTTTGATATACCAATGCCCGTCCATGAGTAGAAACGACTCTGGTTAGATAAAATAATTTTGCCTTTGTGTGACAAAAAAGTGTTTCCTTGTTAATATTAAAAGGAGGAAAATTCCAGAAAAACCATGAACTTTCAATTTGGAAAAAATCTTAAATTTTTGAAAGAGCCATTTAAATAACCAATTTTAAAAATTTAGTAAATTTAAAATACATATTTTCATTAACTAAATCATTTTTCTCCTGCCGAACACATCATAGTGCAGTGGTGGTGATGGCCCCATTCATATCTTAGACACCTAGGTTCGAGCCCCCTTGTATGGAGATTAGTGTGATGAAAAAATAATCTGCCCTCCAAAAATTCAATCATAACGGAAGTTAAACGTTGATTTTTTCGAAGTTAAAATGATTTAGTAACCACATAGCTAAATTTAGAAAACTTAGGATTTAAATGGCTCTTTAAAAGTTCATGGATTTTTTGGCATAAAATTAATAAAGTACATGATTATATTTGCATTTTCACTGATTTTTTTACTTATTTATTGTGTACAAATTTTGTGATAACATCCTTGCAAAAATGTATGATTAAGTAATATAAATTTTAAAAATTCAAGCTCTTGATTAACTAGAAATTTAAGCTCTTAACTATTGGTTTCTCAACTTAGACACTTGAACTTTAAAGTTAACAATCAAGATATTCATTCACCTCATAAACATTCACTAAATTTTTTTTTCTAATGCTTTCTCACCTAGAGAATCTCAACCTAAATCTCAGTCCCAATATTTATCGTGTACAAAGTTGATTTTTTCGCTGAATGAATTTGGATTGGAGTCTTCTAGGCCAAAATACATGATGTTCCTATATATATACTAGTTTGGAATCACTCCAAGGCCCAAGCCATTGTCAAGAAGTGTCAATTGTTTCATCATAGGTCCTATCACTTATGATACCTTATTTCTTAATTGGTGCTTTCTCGGATCAAAAGATTTTTTCATGCCAAAATATAGTGATATAGAGAAATGCATCTCTTTAGATTTTTATTTTAAGAAGAAACCTTTAACAATTTTTCTCAGCCGGAACCGAGAGAGATCATCTATTCCATCCTCCCTTATGGAAAGAATTCTACCTTCATCATTTTCCCTCTCATGAGGAGGTAAGCATTCTTCAATTGAAAACTTAGAATGTTTGGCATGGTTTTAACCGCATTCATTCCTTGTGGAGTTATAGCAGTTTTCAGATTGGCAATTTTTGAAGGCTTGAAAGTTTGTCAAAGTCACCTTTATAGATGACTTTGTCCCAATTAGCAATTGTTTTGAGATTGGGCATTCTCTTGTCAAAGATGATTGTCACTATAAACTTTGTTGTTTGATATTACTCGGTTTTAATGCATTTTTGTGGACATTTATGTTTGCTATTATGCATAATCTGAGCATTTTCCTTATAGTTTTGGTATATTTTCAAGATTACAGGTACTCGGGTTGATTTACACTTATAGTGATGGTTTTCTGATTTTTTGGATGGAAAATGGTTAAGTGAAGAATGAAGAGATTGATCCGGTTTCGGATTGATCAACTTGGAAAAATGACGCCTTAGACAAGATGGATCGATCGGTCCATTTATCCAGAAGAAACTAGAGAAAGCAGAAGAGATAGACCCATTGGTCCACCCCTGGATCGATCGTCCCATATGTACTGGAGGAGCCAAACCGATCTGTCCACCCCTGGATCGATCGGTCCAATGTATCTGTGAGAGAATCTGAATATTTCCATATTTTTCAAAATTGTGCTTAAGCTTATCCAACTTTTCCTATTTTATTTTATTTTATTTTATTTTTACACTATAAAAGCCTTGTGGTTTAGTTTTATTATAACCTACACTTTCTTTTACAACTCTTGAGCTTTTATAGAGAGACGAATTCTGAACTCTGTATATGAAGAAAAATTGTAAACTCTGATCTTGATTTATAATATCTATTTTATTTGTTTAATTATGTGTTCTTCTCTGATTTTGTGTTGCTTTTGCTTTGCAATGCCTGAGTAGTTCATTAGTTAGGTTTTAGGTTTTTCCAGGGAAATCAGGTTTGATTGTTAGGGCTATTCATAAAGGGATTGGATTTGTTAGGTTCTCAGTCTAGATTTGTACATAATGCATGAATTACTACCTTCATCACTTAGTTCTTGATAATATTTTGATAAATACAAAGGAATTTGGTTAAGAAATCTGATATAATCTAGATGAGTAAATGCCTTTGCTTGCGGGAATATTGTCTTAGAAGTTTATGAACTTATCAATTTTGAACTGTAATGCATGTTTGAATTATCTAAATACAACAAGAGTTTTTCTTTAGTAATTTGAATATATCGATTAATACTTCGGGAGAAGATTAGTCTAGTTTATGTCTTTTGAGTTGAGAACTATTTTCAAACGAAAATCGTTGCATGATAACCTGACTATATGTGGATTACCTATTTCCTGACGCTTTTATTTTATTGCTTACAACCGTTTTATTTAATTATTTCTTTGATTTTGATAGAACCATCTTTTTATTCTTTCTTAGCTTGATTTGAAATTGAACTGAAAGTTGTGCTGTCTTGTCTCTGTGGATTCGACCCTTTGTTGTGCTACATTGATCTGTCTCTACAATATAGTTTTAGGATTAAATTCTAAGTCTATTGAGCTAACACAATCCCATTTGTCACCATAAAGTAACACTTCTTCTAGTTGAGTACTAAATGATTCTCCTCACATCTTTGAAGAACCCTGCAGAAAATAGCAAGGCATGCGTCAAATGAAGACCATAGATAGTCTAACCGTCCATGAATACTTCCACGATGTCCTCAATTAGATCATGAAAATAGATATCATGCATCTATGTAAAGTTGATGGGGCATTGCACAGTCCAAAAGGCATTATTCGATATTCATAAATACCGAATGGACATGTGAGTGTCGTCTTCTCCTGCTCATCTGGGTGAATAGGAATATGAAAGAAACCTGATTACCATCTAAGAAACAATAGTAAGGGTGATTAGCCAATTGCTCAAACATCTGGTCAATAAAAGGTAAATGAATATGATCTTTGCGAGTAGCAACATTCAATTTCCCATAATCGATGCACATTCTATGACCTGTAATAGTTCTAGTAAGAGTCAACTCATCCTTATCATTTTTAACAACAGTTATACCCCCTCCGTTGGAACTACATGCACATGACTAACCTAACTACTATATGAAATAGGATAAATAATTCATGCATCTATAAGTTTCATTATCTCCTTCTTAACAACATCTTTTAGATTATGATTTAAACATCTATGATGTTCTATAGAAGTCTTAAATTCATATTCTAAATGTATCCTATGCATGCATAAATCAGGTGAATGAATCCAAAAAGGATTGATCCTTGAAGCTAGATGAAGCACTTTGGACTTACGGAACTGCATTCAAGACCCCTTTAGGTACCACTCCTTTCCATCTTGTTTATGGTAAAACTTGTCATTTACATGTAGAGCTGGAGCATAAGGATGCCTGGACTGTTAAGTTGCTGAAATTCAACATCAATCCTACAGCGGAATGGTGTCTCATTCAACTTCATGAGTTAGAAGAGATCCGTCACATTGCATATGAGAACTCCAAAATCTACAAGGAACNAGGCTGCACAGGACAAGAAGATCCCCCCCCCCCCCGTGAATTTCAACCAGGTGATCAGGTGTTGCTCTACAATTCTCGCCTGAAGCTATTCCCTGGTAAGTTGAATGGTCAGGACCATTTATCATCAACGAGATAAGACCTTATGGAGTTGTCCTGTATAACCGAAATGGTGGTGAATTTGTTGTGAACGGACAAAGGCTTAAGCCTTATCTATCTACTTAAAGCTTATATAGGTAATTGAGATGCCTCTTGCTGATCCTACCTCCAACTACAAGTAAGTCACATCAAGCTAAAGACGTTAAACAAGCACTGAGTGGGAGGCAACCCACTGTTTGTTTTCTTTCTTATAGTTATCCATCTTATAGTTTGGAGTCAGTTTTGAGTCTAAATTAGAGTCTTAGTTACTAACATATTAACTCTTAGCTTTGAGTGCATGAGTGCCTTAGGAAAAAGATGAAAGGAAATCAATCTTTGGAGTCAGAGAGCCAAGATCAGTTGGTCCTCAGAAACATAAAGATTCAGCGCATATAGATCGATCGGTCCACATAGTCTGGAAAATTCCGAACAATTGGACCGATCGATCTGTCTTCAGATAATTGAAATCAAAATCGAGATTTAACCGGACCTTAACCAATTTCACTTAATTTAAAACGATTTCTTCCTTTTTTATCCTACCCTAGTCGAGATTTACACCCCATTTTTCAAAACTCACTTCATCTTCTTCCCAAAATCACCATCATCCTCCATTGCTCAACTTTCTCCATTCTCCATCGAGTTTTGCAATCTTAGGCTTGGTTTCATTCGGATTTTTGAGTTATCTCCGTTTATATCACTGTTATTTGCACTCGATCAAGGTATGAATCTCTATCTCTTATTTTTGGTCCGGAATCCTAAACTAAGGCTTGGATTTTTGCTCGAAATTTTTGCGTTTTGGTTGAAGAACTTGCTAGAATTAGTGCTAAACCACCATGATTATATGTTGCATTGTCGATTTCGGTTCATGTTTAAGAATGATTAGTTGAAATTGATGATTTTAGGGGTTGGGAGTGACAAGATATTTCACATGATAGAGTTTTGAGTGATAGGTTTTTCTTTGATATCTATGAACTATTGATTACTCTTACTAGGGATATTTGAATGATTAACCTCTCTTTGTGGTGTTTTCATGTTCTTTATAGTCGAATTACCAAGTTAGAACACTAAGAATGCCTATAGACTCATGATTCTTGCTAATTAGCTCGCTACTATCTCTTTGATAGTCTCTCACTTGTGTTGATGGTTGATTTTTCTTGTTCGCATTGCTTATCCTCATTTTTGATTCTTGCCACTTTTAAATTGTTATTACTCGATCATTACTCTTGTTTAGGATAATCGAAATTGCCCATTTTTCTTCCTTGTTTGGCTTGGACTTCTCTATGATTGGTTGGCTCACAAATCTCTCTTGATAATCCTTCTTTAGCATTGCTCAATTATTGTGAACTATAGCTACTTGTGTTTGAGGATTGAACACCTATTTATCATCTTTTTGAGTTTTTTTTCATTTTTGTAGATGTCTCAGAACCAAGACGCCACTTCCACCGGACGGGCAAGACGGACTTGCACAATCAAACCGACAAACCCTCCGCTACATCCTTTCGGAGAACCATCAACCAAGCGAACTAAGAAGGCCACTCGAGTCGATAAAGGCAAGGGACTTGCTTCGGATACCCTGATTGATCCAAAATTATGTGCCGTCCTATGGCCTAGACTCGTGAAGAAACCATTCACCCTCAATTTTGATCTCACTTCTAGCACACTCTGATCCGACAAACGTTGGAAGAACCGCCAATTGGAACCGGTTTGGGATGACTTTGACTCACTCTTCTACAACTGTCTCTTGAAGTCCAAGTTCAAGGGTACCCGGTTCATGGATAAAGAGATCTTAGATAAACTAGGTCTCTTGGATGACATTACACTCATTCTCAAATTGGGTCAGGTTCACTCATTTTCCATTCACCCCATATTTCCTATGTGAAAATCTAGCCCGCCAATTCCTCGCATCAGTCCGCCTTTGCCACAAAAACCCTAAGGCACCTAGAGTTTCCAAAACCTAGCTTTGCTTCATTGTGCTTGGGAAATATTATGAGCTGACTATGAACGACCTTGGGATTCGCCACAATTGGCTACAAGAGTGATATGATCCTGACCAGCACTAAACTAGAACTTGCGGGAGAAGCTTTGGATCAAAGAGTTTATGAACTTAAAGATAAGGATAAGCTTGTTGATAAGAAGATCTTGGAGTTTCAAGCTGGAATAATAAGAAGATCAAAGGCTAAACAACTTGTTGGAGCATTAGGACANTCATCAAGAGAGGTGTTGTGACTTGCACTCTTTTCCTTGGTTTGGTTTTGTCCCATTGGGTTTTCCAAACAAGATTTTTCATGAGGCTTGTTCACAACACTTATACAAGAGTCTCTTGATGATATTTAGGCCCATTTCTATCCATTACTACCTTATTTTCGTTTTTAAAGTCAGACTTCATTTAAACTTGCATGGGAGCCTTTT
>OVBE01016212.1:0-11049 GCA_900406425.1 Iberis pinnata | reverse complement strand
AAAGTAACTGTAAGACAACATACATACATCTCAATAGCATTATCAATTCTCATTCAAGTGCAACTTCTAAACCAAATTTCATCATTTTTTCTTAGTCTTCCTAGTTGTTGACGAATAAACGGGGGCATGCACGGTTATTTATCCACGTTTTCTGGAACTTGATGCGCTGAATCAAATGGCATACCCGATTGAGCGTATGCTTTAACAAATTCAGCGCTGTGATAGTAATCATCGCACAGGGATATACGACAAACTTTACGTTTCACAGCAGCTACAATTGCATGCGTACATGGTAATTTCTCATGTTCGAAACAGTTGCATGTGCACGTTCTCGCAGTCAAGTTAACAACATGCAAAGACTTCCCCTATTTAACTCCCATGCGATCCTTATCAATCATTTGTACCATAAACAGTTTGGCGGCATCAACGCGACCCTATTATTAATTATCAATACCGAATAAAAAATTTATTGCTTACCAATAAATTTTTACGTCAGATATATAAACTGTGACGGCTGAGTTATTAATTGTGATGGTTGACTTACTTGTAGTAGTTTCTTGACACCACGGGTAAGCGTGGTTTGCTGCGATACAGCATCTTCTCTCCGTTCAGCAAACTATCTGGTCATCATTTTGCGTATCGATTATAATAGTCGAACAATGTTAAGACCTCTAGCATCTGACATTGCTATGTTCATTGATTCCGTTATGTTTGTAGTCATCAAGTTGTACCTTTCATCCCAGAAATGGACACGCGCCTACAGTCGGACATCAGGTCTTTGGGGGTACCCATGAAGTTCATGATTAATCGCCTGAATCTCTTGGAAAATATCATTAAAATCAGGCAACCTAAAACATCTTGCCGCTTTCTTCACCGGGACGAAAAACATTTTTTCCTTTGTACCGTCCCAAAATGTTCTTATATAAATGGTACGTGAAAATTCCCCGAGAAGCCAACGGATACACATTCCAAATTTCTTTCCCTATCGACTTATGCCTATATGAGATTATCGCAAGATCCTACCCGTCGGGAATCAAAACTTTTAGTTGCATAAAAAAACATTCCCACAATTCATCATTTTTAGTGTCAACCACAGCGAAAGCTATTGGAAAAATCTGAAAATTACCATCCTGAGCTAGTGCTGTGAGAAGCGTCCCTTTGTATTTACCATTGAGAAACATACCGTCTACGACCAAAACTTTGCGCATGACAACAAACCCAGCTATGCGCGCACCAAAAGAAAGGAACACATACATGAATCTTTCACACTCATCGTTTTGAAGACGCGCAAATATACCCCATTTTCCCTTCTTATCATGTATAAGAAAGAAGGCAACTTCTCAAACCCAATCTCAGGTGTTCCCTCATCAATTTCCCTTGCATGTACAAGCGTCTTATGTGATTTCCAATATGGAATATGTCCACATGACCATTCGAATAAGTCAGCCGCATCATAAATTAAGTTAGTCAAATCGAAAACTTAACTCAGCCCTAACGTTACAGTAACTCAGCCTTTATGGTCAAATTACTCAGCATTAGTGTAAATATAACTCAGCCTACCGATAATATAACTCAGTCCAAATCTTTTAAATAACACGACCCATTAAAAATAAATACATTTATACCAAATTTCTTATTGAAAACATAACCATTCGAAAACATAAGTCAACGTTTATATTAAAATAACTTAGCATTTAAGTTAATGTAACTCAGTCTATCATTAATATAGCTTATATTCACGCCCCCCCCCCTCCCAAGAAATACTTCTATACCAAACAGCTTATAGATAGCTATTCCGACACTCCCAGGTAGAATGGACAGACCAATGTCGACGAGAAAGTCCCTTTAAAACTGTCCTAAAATATCCGGTGTTGCTTGTTTAGATCGAATACGGACGTAAAATATCGGGGAAACCCCTTGTCTAGCAGCACGAACTCTCCAGGGACATCCAGGTACACAACAGTTATCAATCAATATTTTTGTATCAAATGTCTACATCAAAATCAATTTGATCCCTCAATGCAAGAAGTTTCAGCCGTCTCACCAACTTGGATTTACTTTCGTCTTGTTTCCCTATCGCAAGGTGTAGCGAATCAATCTTCGACCTTACAGGTTTTGATTCACATTGCACCGGCTCATCGATCAGTTATGAGATTTCTTCTTTGGAGGTTGCGTTGTTAAATATTCGTCTTCTACTGTAGACTCACAGTATGAGAAGTTATCATCTTCAGACGACGCACCATCCGATTCGTTGAACATATTAAATCGGCTGTCAAATTAATCACCTTCTTTGACCACTTCATCTTCTCCGCCTACTTTCTCTTTTTCTCCCTCCACTTTACTATAACAGTCATTGTCATTGTCCTCGAAATGGACACCATCATAACCCTCACTATAATAATCGCTATTCGATTCATTGTCTGAGGGTTCTCTTTCTGAGCTAAAACTATATAACCTTTTACTCTTATCTCTTTATCCGTCATTCGAACTAACTTCGCCATCTATTTTCTCCGTAATCTCCACGCAAAGACGTAAAGGTTCGATTTTCCATAGGCTTAGAAAAACATGCAACTACCGAGTATTAGAGACATAAACTGGTGGAGTATCGCGCGCCATTATTTTCAAAGCTTTATTCGAGAACATGTAGCTCAACTGAAAATGGTGCCTCGACTCATTCAATCTGTAATCATCGAATACCAACTTTTCTAATACTTCACATGTTGTTTGCCCATCTATTAGCAGAACTCTACATCATCATCCGCAATGGATGATGACATGGCATGGATGCTAACATGGATGATGACATGGCAAAAAATAAGTCAGCTGCAATACCAACACATAACCCAATCCTATTAATATCAATTAAGGTTATCGTAGATATTCGCTGCCGACAGCCCCATATCGTCATACGTATTACTCATCTGTTTATAAAAATTACTTGATATTATATAAAACCTGAACTAAACCGTAATTAAACGTATTACTCAGTAGTTTCACAAAAACATTCAAATCCCACTCTTATTACTTTACCGAGGTAAATAAAAAAATTAGAAGAGGAAAGAATACGAAAAATTCTGACTCTTCGAAGTTTATATTAAAAAGGGATATAGGGAACTTCGTTATTTGTCTTTGAAGCGACGATTCTCACTCTATCTCTCTATTTTTTCTCTGTTTGCTTTGTTAATTTTGTAACAAATTCACAATCTCTCTCTTTCAATTTTACTTTGAAAGAGTACGCATGAAATCTCTCTCTTTTGATTTTGATATTGCTCACAAACAGTATACATTCAGTCTGCTTCCCTCCTGCTTATCCTATTTAACCACCAAAGGGGCACCAAATGTTGTCATATGTGCATAGTATGCTGGTGGTACAAGTTGATGTAGTGTACTATAATAATAACTTTGCGGAATGATAAACAATAACTTAGGCGTAGAAGAACTGAGGGAAATCATGTCATACTATGCAGCTATGATGGGATAGTACGTTTTCGAGGTCAAACCCTATGCTTATTACAACGCAGCTATTATGTCATAGTATTAGGCAGTTATGAGGCGTGCAATGGTGATTTTTACGTTTCCGAGGACAAAAACTTGAAACTGATTACTTTACTTAGATATACAGAAAAGAAATCTCAGCATTTAATATTATAACTCAGCCATTTATAAACCATAACTCAGTTGTTTTAAAAAAAAACTAGAACTCAGTTGTATCACAAAAACATTCAAATCCATAAATCAGTTTCACAGTCAAATCCCACTCTTATTACTTTACCGAGGTAATTAAAAAAGTAGAAGAGGCGGGAATACGAAAAATCGTGACTCTTTGATTTTTATATTAAAAAAAATGATATAGGGAACTCCGCCATTTGTATTTGAAGCGAAAGTTCTCACTCTATCTCTCTATTTATTTCTCTGTTTGCTCTGTTAATTTTGTAACAAATTCACAATCTCTCTCTTTCGATTTTTCCCCTTAAAGAGTACGCATGAAATCTCTCTCTTTCGATTTCGATATTGCTCACAAATAGTATGCATTCAATCTGCTTCCCTCCTGCTTATTCTATTTAACCACCAAAGGGGCACTAAATGTTGTCAAATGTGCATAGTATGTTGGTGGTACAAGTTGATGTAGTGCACAATAATAATAACCCAACGGAATGATAAACAATAACTTAGGCATACAATAACCGAGGGAAATGATGTCATACTACACAACTATGATGGGATAATACGTTTTTGAGGTCAAACCCTATGCTAATTATGACATAGCTATTATTTCAGATTATTAGGCAGTTATGAGGCGTGTAATGATGCTTATTACGATACGGAGGAAATTTTTTTGAAACTGATTACTTTACTCAGACATACAGAAAAGAAATCCCAGCATTTAGTAATATAACACAGCTGTAACTATAATTTTAAATTTCATAACTTATACATACTGTAAAAGCAACGCATAAATATATTAACAATACTCAGCCATACTAAAATAGTTATGATCCGTCCATAAATGGTAAACTGTAACTCAGCCATTTATAAACTATAACTCAGTTGTTTTGTTAAAAAACTAGAACTCAGTTGTATCACAAAAACATTCAAATCCATAAATCAGTATCACATTCAAATCCCACTCTTATTACTTTACCGAGGTAATTAAAAAAAGTAGAAGAGGCGGGAATATGAAAAATAGTGACTCTTTGATTTTTATATTAAAAAGAGATATAGGGAACTCCGCCATTTGTCTTTGAAGCGACGGTTCTCACTCTATCTCTCTATATATTTCTCTGTTTGCTCTGTTAATTTCGTAAGAAATTCACAATCTCTTTCTTTCGATTTTCCTCTCAAAGAGTACGCATGAAATCTCTCTCTTTCGATTTCGATATTGCTCACAAAAAGTATGCATTTAATCTGCTTCCTTTCTACTTATCCTATTTAACCACCAAAGGGACACCAAACCTTCAAATGTTTATTGTAATATTGGCTGCTTATCTTATGCAACCAACAAAGGTGGTTCTTGCAGTACTATGAGATAATTGTGCAGCGTAAAAATTTTATTTGGATTAACCTCTTCTAAATGGTAGACACATTTTCACGCTGCATAATTATCTTCAGTTATCTGAATTTGAAGTGGAGATTATCTCTCTTTTTATTTCTCTGTTTCTCGATTTACCAGCAAACACCAAAGTGGTAATTTCACTTCTATGTTCTGTTATATTTTGTTTCAATTTGTTATAACTGTTTCTTCTTGTTATTTTCCATAGCCACTACAGTGGATAGAGGAGAGAATTGATACGTTTACGTTTCACTGATTCTTCTGGATCATAGTGTTCCATCATTGTGAAGATGGAGTCTGCTGAGTACCACTTGAAGGATCCTTTGAAGTCATGCAGATTTTTGTATCAACAATAAAGCATAAAACATTCATCCATGAAGTGAAGGGTTCTGATACAATTCTTGTTCATCTAGCTTGTTTTTATTTTTTTATGTTGTACATTAAAGTTAACTTGTAAGTGTTCTAAACAACTTTTGTTCTAAACCATCAGACATCTCACTTTCCATGTAGTAATGAGCTTTAAATGCTGTCAAATGTGCATAGTATGCTGGTGGTACTATTGATACAAGTTGACGTAGTGCACAAGAGTTGTGTTAATAGTGCCAATAGCATACTACATGCACATCTTGGCAGCATGTAGAGCACGTTAGTACATGGGAAGTGAGATTTCTGGTTTAGAACAAAAGTTGTTTAGAACACTTACAAATAGTCATGCAATTAAAATACTTGATGTAATTTAGTTATTTGCATATAGAAACACTTTTATCTTCATATTTACTTGTTAATGTAGTCATGTATTGTAAAATTGACTCAGCCTTATCAAACAGAACCCGACCATATATAAACAGAAATCATCCGTAGTCAAGCAGAACTCAACCTTCTAAGAATACGACTAAGTCGTAGACATAACTCAGCCACTAAATAATAACTATTAGTTGTAAAAGTAAAGACGAAAAACCCAGCTTTCATTAATAAATAATCAGCTTGATGTAACTCAGTTGCTTTCGTATATTTTGAATTTTATAACTCAGGCACACGATAAAAATAACTTAGCCATTTCATTTATTATTAAACAATAATAATAACCTCAGCGGACTGATCAACAATAACTTAGGTATTAAGAATGAAATTAGTCAAGGTTTCGAGCACTCCAATTGTCGTCCCTCTATGTAGTAGTCTTAAAACTATACGAACGGAATTACTCTCTGAGTCGTTATATTTGAGACGTACACAGGAAAACGAAGCCTTCGGTAAGATAACTAAGCCGTAGCGTTAATCTTAAAATTTTATAACTCAGTCATCCAATGAAAAGTAACTTAGTTGTATTGTATAGTGTTACCTAAGACACTAAGAATAACTCAGCCAAATTATAAACAATAACTAAATCGCTTCATATATTTAACGTATTTTACGATTGAGCATTATATCGATTAATTATTAGGACCAAGCAAATGATGCTTATTATGCAGTATGAGGATATGATGTGAATTAATCATAACTCAGTCGGCAAGTAAACAACATAACTCAAAAATACACAAAGATAAACAAGACCTTTAGTAGGATAACTCAGCCGTAACGTTCATTTACTACTGTTTCCTCTTTTAATTTGTTCACATATTCTCATGCGTGCCAAATAATTATCTGACTTTGACGCGAAGTGATTCTCCCTCTCTTTCTTAAAAACGTACAAAAATCTTTCTTTAAAAATTACAAAATCTTTATTTTTTAAAAACATTTTAAATATAAAACATCCATTAAAAAGAAACAGAGTGACTACGTTTTATATTGCCTCTCACTTTGAATCCATTATAACTATATAAGAAAAAATAATAACCCAGCCGAATGATAAACAATAACTTAGCCGTGTAAAAATAACTTAGTCGTATAATATCGATAAATTTTTTTAACCGAGGCATATGATGTCTTACTACGCATCTATTAGGCTACGATGTGATATTACTTTTTCAAGGTCAAACCGTATCCGGGAATTCTCATGCGTGCCAAAAAAAACTTATAACTTTCACGCGACGTGAGTTTCCCTCTCTTTATTGAAAACGTAAAAAATCTTTCTTTAAAAATTAAAAAATCTTTATCTTATAAAAAAACCTTTAAATGTAAAACATCCATTAAAAATAAACAAAGTGACTAAGTTTTATATTGCCTCTCATTTTGAAAACACCAAAACTAGTTCGTTTTATATTCATGAAAATTCTCTGCACAAATCTCTTTACAATGCCTAGGTCCTCGAAAGCGTCTTCTTGGGTGTCAATAAGATCTCCATCTCCTGAACCAATTCATACGAAAAAATTACTCTCATAGTCGGGGATGAGTATGAATTCGTGATGAGTGTTCGTACACGTGAGAAGAAAATAATGTCTGAGTATTGTAAATTGAAAAATGTTGATCCTGACACTGTTCTCTTCATGTATGACAACAAGCGACTCAGACCTATGGATATTCCTCTTTCGGTTATTTCACTCGCTTTTGTGTTTAATAACTTTGTTTGAATCCATTATATCCGAAATTAATATTGTGATGTTTTAAATTTCTTTTTTAGTTAATGATGGAAGGGCGTGCCGAGATTTTTGTGGTCTTGGAGTAGTTTGAAGTTTGATGGTGGTCTGTTAGCTGTTTGTATTTTATTTTCTTTCTGAATATTAAAAATTCTCGTAATTACAGTATTTTATGCATCCTCTGAAATTTATAAGTTATAACCATGATTTTAACTCACTCGTGAATTAATCATAACTCAGTCGACAAGTAAAGAACATAACTTAGAAATACACAAAGATAAGCAAGGCCTTTAGTACGATAACTCAACCGTAACGTTCGTTTACTACTGTTTCCTCTTTTAATTTGTTCACATATTCTAATGCGTGCCAAAAATTTATCTAACTTTGACGCGACGCGATTCTCCCTCTCTTTCTTGAAAACGTAAAAAATCTTTCTTTAAAAATTAAAAAATCAAAAAATCTTTATTTTTTAAAAAACACCAAAACTAGTGAAATGATGATGTGGAAGGTTAAAAGTGAGAAATAGGGGTTTGAATTCTTATTAGCATAGAAAATTGAAAAAATCAATCATTTTAACACTGAAAAAACATCAATCATATAAAAACGGAGGGAGTATTACGCAGCTATTATGTCATAATACGAGGCTATGATGTCTTATTACGTTACCGAGCTAAAAAAATCGTGACTCTTCGATTAATAACTAAGCTTTATTGAAATCAGAACTCGGCTATTGTTAAACGAGAACTCAACCGCATAAAATTTCAAAATAAACAAATTCAGGTCACTAAACCATATTCCACGTCAATAAAACATACACTATGCATATCAAATTTCTCAGTCGCTCAACTATTTCACTCTGAGTAAAGAAAAAAAACGGTTTAGTGACCTAGTTATCGCGTTCGTCGTCTTCAACGTTGAAATCTTATTGTGAACCCTGTTCGAAATATCTGGTAAGTTGCGATTGATTCCCCTTGATATATGTTGCGAGTGATTTTGATTCTGTTGCGGACGAGTTTGATTTATGCTATGGCTGAGTTTGATTTCTGTAACGACCGAGTTTGATTTACGTTGCGATTGAGTTTGATTTTGTTGCTGATCAGTTTTTATTGTCGTTGTGCCTGAGTTTCATTTTACATATAAATAAATAAATCTTCTTAAACACTCTTGTATTTTACACGGAGTAAACCCTAAATAAAAACAATATTTTAGTTTCCCTACTTTTAACCCTGGTCGTCTTCTTCGGAGTCGTCTTCGTCGAAACCGTATTCGCCCTCATCGTGTTCTCCTGTATGTTGCGAGTGATTTTGACATATAATGCGACTGAGTTTGAATATTGTTAAGATCGATTTTGATTTCTGATACCACTGAGTTTTAGGCCTTGATTGTTTGCAGATTTTATAAGAGATTTTTGGTTTTTTTTTTTCAAAATCTATGTTTTTAGCCATTCAAGATTTTAGAAAAATAGATTTCCTAAAACATAAGGAAACTAGTTTTCAGCAATTTTTATTATTTCTATACTAAAAGTAAAATCTATATTATATGGGAGGTTAAACAAAAACTGCCGAAAGTTTTTATGCTTAATAGACATATTGAATATTTTAAACAAAAATGAAAACATTGTCGAAGTTGTTTTATATAAATATATTGAATACATTATAAATTTAGCTATAAATATTTAACTTCAAACCATTTTAGTTTTGCAAAAAATATTTAAGATTGTCTTTTCTTATTTGTCCTCTTTGATTTTACTTCTCATTTCCTTTTATTTAAAAATTTGTAAAAAAAATATTTTAAGCAATTTACTTTTTTATTATAAGAAACAACTATTTATTTCCTATGCTCACACATAAAAGAATTAAAAAATTTCTTTATCAAATTATTTAAATTATCAGATAATTACATTTAATTATTACAATATTATATTAAAGCAATATCATTTTCATTAAATATATATTTATTTTAAAATTTTGGCAGTAAAAAATAAAACATAAATTAAATTAGAAAAAAATATTGATAAGAAACCAAAAACTACCAATCAAGATTTTGTAAAAACTAGAAAACTAAAAACTAAAAACCAAAAACAATAACCAAAATCTAAAAACTATTAAACAATCATGGCCTTATATTCTGATGTGACTGAGTTAGTTTACATAGTGGCTGAGTTATATATCTTATTGCTGTGAGTTTTCATTATGTTATGGTTGATTTTTTTTTCGATCGCAGCTAGGTTAATTGTATATATGACTGATTTATATTTTTCTTTTTATGATCAGATGTCTGCCTCTGAATATCAAACACGGGAGTACCTTCCAAGAATTTTAAGCGCTTCAAAGCTTGGAAAAAACTCGTTAAATCACAATGTCCGTTTGGGAGAAAATAGGTACATCAGTGTGGGAAGAGCTAAAGGCGTTACCTGTTGGAATCATTGCCAAGCTAGGTGATAGCCGGATCGTGTGGTTTGCTAAGACAGTACATTATCTAGTTTGTAGACAGCTTCGCGTGAATAAGATGGAGATTTGGAGTATCGTTCATGATCAACCTATCAGGTTTGTATTAAACGAATTTGCCGAGATAACTGGGTTAAACACAAACCCACTGCCGATGGAAAGTTTTGAACCTGAGCCTGAGCAATACGTAGCTTTCTGGGATCAGTTGAATGTGCCGCGTGGGATGGGACCCAAGTTAGATGAATTGAGGACATCATTAAATGACTGTCGGAGATGGACTCAAGAAAAGAGCAAATGGTTGGGCCTGTTATTCATGCAAGCCATTGGTATTTATGCTCTGAGTAGTAATTCTAGGATACCTTTAAAAACTGTAAAAATGGTATTCGACGATGATGCTATGATGGCATACCCATGGGGCCATGTTGCATTTTAAGCTCTTGTTAATTCTATTAAGTTGTCGAAAGCATATGGTAACTCATACACAGTCAAGGGTTTAGTTTACAAGTTATTGGTTTGAGGGTATGAATCTGTCACGTGCTTTGGAGAGAATTATGGGAACAAGTTAAGAAACGATGAGATTCCTTAAATTTTAGAAGTTCATGATGAAGAACATCAAGAACACTTGAGGAGAAGGATATGGACGAAAATAAGAGAGAAAGAGAAGTAATTCTTATTGATTATGAGTTTGAAGGTTTACAAGAGCTTAAATAAACAAAGACATACCCCTTGCATGCCCTTCCATGGCATAGAGAACATAAAAAGCAGAAAGCATAAAGTAAAAGTACATTTAATGCCAGAAAACGCTCCTCCTCTTTATGCACATATCTCTTCACTCGTAACTCCAATTTGGTGGGCTTATATCATTTGGAAATATAATTTCAAGGCCTACAACTTTGCTGAAGGACGCAAGCCCAAATTCGTACAAGAACTACTTGTAAACTTCCAATCTTTGAATGAAAGTAATTCTGGCCGAAATTGAATGATTGATCTTCATTATTCAATACTCCCCCTCAAGCTTAACCATGATGAATGGATAAGC
>OVBE01016211.1:0-11050 GCA_900406425.1 Iberis pinnata | reverse complement strand
AAAATAAATATATATATATATATATTTATTATGTTTCATGTTATATAATATATATTTTCTACAAAATCATCACATTTTTACTTAGATATTTACATATTTATATTTGTCGACAAATTCTATAATCATTATTTTTGAAACTATATAATAATACATAAAATTTAAATCATACTTTATATCTTATAACATATTTTCGGGTATAGCGCGGGATATCATCTAATATATATATAATGTACTTTATGATCACATTAGCATATATATTGCAAACTAAAAGGAAAAATTCATAATTCGTTGGCGCATAAAATGCGAAAGAATCACCTAACTATGTTTTGTTTTAGGGAAAAAACTTTAAAAATATACCAACTTTTAAATTTTTGCTAGTTTAATATACAAACATGTTTCGTTGCCATGTTAATATTTAGACTTTTTTTTCCGTTGCCAAATTACTACACAAATAATTCAAAATTGAAAATTTGTCTTAATTTTGTTAATGAAATTAACGACTATGTTAGTATGTTAAACACGTGGGTTAATTTTTTTTTTTTTTTAATAATACCCGTTTTATCCTTTCAACTTTTACTTAATTTTTTTTGTTTTAAAATTTAACCTAAACAACTTTTTACCCAAATCTATTTACGGATTTTTAGAATCCCAACCCTATCTCGGACGAATCGTCGAATGGAATTGATCGATTAAATCGATTTGTGAAAGCTTAGAGCAAGACTGAAGATGAAGAAGAAACATCACCTCCACAAGGCTTACTTGGATCACCAGTTCATAACGAAAGACTCCATTGTCCACCAGAGGAGCGATCACGCGGTACTGATAGCCATTCGCCAACACATTGAGAGAGAACAATTCTTCAAGGAGAAGAAAGTGGACGGAGCCTCAGCTTTATCGAGAGGCCTTTCTTTGCATAGCCATTATGGAAGTGTAGACTTCAGTATGGTGTGTGTTGATGTTTCTCTCTTTCTCTTTCTCTATCTAGTGATGTGAATTTAGAATATAGCACGATGAGATCTGATTATGTATACGAAGAGATGTATTTGTTGAAATATGAGCTATGCTCTTTATTTACATAGGTTGTTCTTGTTTGTGTTACTGAAGCTATGTTTAGTTACATTACTGGTTTGATTTGATTAAGTTGCATAAATGTTGAAACTTTGATTTCACATAAACAGAAAGAGATAGATAGATTCATAGAAGACGGTTTGCCGAAGATAGGGTTAGGATTCTAAGAATTCCAAATTCGATTTGGGTAAAAAATTGTTTATGTTAAATTATTAAAGAAAAAAAAACCAAAATTAGGTAAATCTATTGTGTAAACGTCGAAGGGGTAAATCGAGGATTATTACAAAAAATTAACCAACGTGTTTAGCATACTAATATCATTAACGAAATTAAGAAAAATTTTCAATTTTGAATTATTTGTGTATTAATTTGACAACGGAAAAAAAGTATAACTATTAATATAGCAATGAAATAAATTCGTGTATTAAACTGGCAAAAATTTAAGAGTTCGTGTATTTTTAAGATTTATTTTTTTTATTTTATGAATCTTCACAATTTTGTCTATTTCTTTACAATGAATAAATTTCAATTGATTGATTCATATTACTTTATAGAATAAATTTCTAGTATGTCTACAATTTTCTCTCTACAACAATGTCTCTGAGTCTGAGTGTTTCCATAAACACTTTATTCCAAAATCAAGATTCTGGATCTATATATTTCAAATTAAAGGGAAAAAACTAAAAGATAATAGTCAATGTTGGAGCATGTCATGTTAAGAGCACCTTTGTAAGTTTGTAACTTTATTCTTGTACAACAAATATTTTTCAGTGTATCTACATTTTTATATAAAATAAGTCTTAATATAAATCAGATATTTATACAAAATTAATCACATGATAATTGAAGAAAGTAAAAAACACAAATGATTAATCGAAAAAATTAATGTCCTCAATAGATATGGGCTACTCACCCAATTAACATTAAAGTTAAAGACACCACTTGCCCAAGCAAAAAGAAGAGAGGGAGAGCATATAATTCAACAAAAATGATTCATCTCAAAGTCAAACTAATTTGTATAAAGCAAGAGTTTTTCCTAACACTCCAGGTCCATACCCTATTGCAGGCATATCGTGTATGATTGATGGTGCTCCATTGTTCTTGAAGCAAATCTCTTCAAGAGGAAGACCACAAAAAGAGGATTTAGCTTGCCCTCCAATTTGAGTCTATTATGTGACATGTTGATGTAACCCAAGAACGTGAGAGCTCTTAGTTCTTGAGGAATTTTTCCAGAAAATTGATTTCTAGATAGATCCAATGACTCAAGTTGTGTGAGTTTTGCTAACAATTCTGGAATATGTCCTTCGAATCTATTCCCCTGTGTATGCTTGTGGGATCTTCTCCAACTCCATGTTTCTTCCTTTGTATCTCATATCAATAGATGGAAAATACCACATAGGGGTCACCTTGAGGAATATCAATCAAAGGTGAACTCCAATTCACAAAGTAATTTCTTGGAAGACTCTCATTAAATTGGTTTTGGGATATATCAATTAGCTAGAAGATATGTGACCATAGAATCTGTTTGACCTTAGAACAATGGCTTCCAATCATTGATTTTATTACTTTCTATGTTAAGAAATTTCAATCCTGTACAATTTACTAGAGATCTTGGAATGTTCCCACTTATTTGATTATGACCAACATCAAATACATTCTCTTATGCTAGGTAATGTCCCAATAAGGTCGTTGTTATGGAGTTTCAATGCATTCAATTGTATATTCATCAAACATGGCGGAATATATTATGACCACTAAAGTTATTGCTGGAGATTCATTTGAGTTACATTGCATAATGTAAGAGGTATCTCTCCATTGAAATTATTATTTGATGCTGACATGACTTGAATAACTGGAAAATATCCTTGGAAGTTGTTTGAACTCAAATCTAACTCACGAAGTGAAGTATTAAAAAGCACTTTTGGAAATATCCAATAATAGCAAGGTTCCTTAAGTTCTTAATAAACAAGGGAAACTCTATGATGTTGCAGCTTAACAAGGTTAACCGCCACAACTTCCCGGAAAGATCCAACTCTTCTAATTAAAGATTTAAAGGGTAACAAATCAAATTTGATAGGGTAGGTTGTATTTTGGAAAGATAGGTTCTAGGATTCGAAAACTCAAAAGGTTTTTGGCCATGTCTATATACCCATGTTTTACAAGTTGTCATATTTTTAAAAGGGTCTCGAAGTAGTAAATAGAGAAGAAGGTATGGTTCAAGAAAAGTAATTATATGAGATGTCTATATAAGAAAGAAGAGGTAAACTATGTACACGTGGAAAACGACCAGTGAGCTTGTTATAAGAAAGAAAGAAGATGGAACTTCTCCTATAAAACCATGCATTTTCCCAAAACTAGATGGAATCGGAGACAAATCAAAGTGGTTTATAGAGAGATCGAGATACCTGAGATGTTTGAATCTGAAGAGGCTACTATTAGTATTAGCCTTGATGGTGCCACTAATACATGCACCTTTGAGGTTTACCGAGCCTGTCAAAGGTAACTCCATCCAAAGAATTAGCATCTTTGGTCCAAGAGCTTATGTTTGGATTGTTCAATACTATTACTGGTGTGTTCCTAAGATGTTCACATTTTTGAAAGCTAAAAGAATCTCAATTTGATCATGAGGTGGAGGATATGGTAGAGTGTACACTGGGAAGCTAGCTACTACAAAGATGTAACAAAACAAATATGTGACTAAGAAATTTGCAAAATGTGATTTTATCATCTCAAAGAAAAGAAATATATGTATAATGATTTCGTTTTGCACTATGTATATAATTAATATACACACTGATGAGAAGACAAGTCGCTTTGTTTTACTTGGAAATTTCGCAAGTTCTTTTAAAGAGAAATAATATTACTCCCTCTNTTTTTTTTTTTTTTTTAACGGCAAATATATTTATTGGATATCATCGTTTACAATTGTTTGCAAATAAATGGGACAAACATGATGAACTAGAGAAACCAATGGGTGAGTAAGAGCCAATTTGGAAAGAAAATCAGCGCAAAAGTTTGATTCCCGACAAACATATAGATGTCTTGTATTTGTAAACGATGTCTCCCATGAAGCCACTGTACGATGGTAATGTTCCAAACATCGTATGGGTAGTCCATGTTGTAGCTGTTGAATCATTAGTTGATTATCTCCTTCAAAAATAACATTAGTAAATCCCAACTCACGAATATTATCCATAGCCCATATTAAAGCCGTCAATTCCGCTTCTAATGTATTTTTACGCCCTGCATATCGTTGATGACCACACAAAAACAAAATAATTTACGTTTAAATAAAAAAATTGAGAACAATGAAAGAAAAAACAAAATAAGACTTCTAAATTATGCCCAAAAAAAAAAAAAATGGCGCATCGAAAAATTTATCTTAAACATTTAGGAAACGAAAAAGCTAGCCAAAACATATACATCTAAACAAATATAAATTAAAAGATAAAAAAATTGTTACCCAATCCTTTTAGAAGTTTGCGGAAAAAAAGTCTGCATACAAACAAAAAGGACAAAACTTGGGTTCACCCCCTTGGTGAATTCTTAAATTCACCTTACTCTTTTACACCAATCATATTGTCACATAGGATTAGTAAAAATGCATTAAATTAAATGATTAATTTCCAAAATATAAATTTTAAACCTAAAAATATAAACCCTAAACCCCAAAATATAAACCCTAACCACAAAATATAAACCCTACCCAAATATAAACCCTAAATCCCCAAAATATAAACGCTAAACCCCAAAATATAAACCCTAAACTCCAAAACATAAACCCTAACCTCAAAATATAAACCTTAAACCTCAAATATAAACCTTAACCCCTAAAATATAAACCCTAAACCTCAAAACATAAACCCTAAACCCAAAATATAAACCCCTAACCCCAAAATATTTTTGGGATTTAGGGTTTATATTTTAAGGTTTAGGGTTTGCATTTTGGGGTTTAGGGTTTATGTTTTAGGGGTTAAGGTTTATATTTGGGGTTTAGGGTTTATATTTTAGAGGTTAAGGTTTATATTTGTGTTAGAGTTTATATTTGTGTTTAGGGTTTGAGGTTTATAATTTTTGGGTTACGATTTATATTTTGGAGTTTAGGGTTTATATTTTGGGGTTGGGGTTAATATTTTGGGGGTGAAGCTTTATATTTGGGTTAGAGTTTATTTTTGGGGGTTTATGGTTTATATTTGGGGTTTAGGGTTTATATTTTTAGTTTATGGTTTATGTTTTGGAGTTTAGGGTTTATATTTTGGGTTTAAGATTTATATTTTTGAAATTAATCATTTAATTTAATGCATTTTTTACTAATCTTATGTGGCAATATGATGGGTGTAAAGGAGTGAGGTGAATTTAAGAATTCACCAAGTGGGTGAACCTAAGTTTTGTCCAAACAAAAAATATCGCCAACTTTTATAAATCTGCGATTGCAAAATTTATCATTTTCATAGGTCTACTTTGTAAAATAAAAATTTGAAGGATTTACAAATTGAAATTTTACTATATATTTTGAAATATTTATCAACGTTTTCTATTAAAAATAAATAAATAATAACCTTAGACAAAAAAAATTATTTAATGGTAGGTAGAGTAGGGCTAAGAAAATTTGAAAAAATGTGAAAGATCAATGTATATGTTCGGGGGTTACTTTTTACCAAATTTAAATGTTATAAGTTAATTTCATATTTTTTAGAAGAAGAAAAAAAATAATAGGAATAGTGCTTGCTCACACTACGCACTAGTTAGTATTTGTATAATTTTAATTTTATGTATAATAGTCATATTTTTAGGATTTTCAACTACATATTTCAAAGTTTTACTCTCAAAAATAATATTTTGTTCTAAGAATACCATATAAAAAAATTCTAACAAAACATCACTATAATTTTGTTTCCAAAAATAACACAAACTAAAAATAAACTTTGACCCTCAAAATTAAGTCATAAATCCTAGAAAGTAAATTTTTAGCTGTAAACTCAAAGTAATGTAATAAGTAATAGAAATTGATATGTAATGAGTTAATTTTCTAGATGTTGCTCAATCATAGAGCACGAATAGAGCCGTTTTCTCTCCCAACGGTACTCTTTCATCCTCCACAGTGCTGCTTCCTTTCCTCTTCCTCCGGCGTCTCTCACGGCGTCGGAGCTCGCTCTCTTCTCTCTCTAAAGGCCCTCTCCTCCTCATGGGGAAGAAATTCTCACCTAAAGCCCCCTCTTCCAAAAAGCCAATTCCCTTCTTGGCTCCGATTGATGAAGACCCAAAGTCTGCCTCTCCCCATTCTCCTGTTTCTCCAGCTCCGATACCTGAATCCCAGTCTCCGAAGGCTGATTCCGGTAAATTAGAGCCTAATTCCTCCAATTCGTCTCCCGAACTGAAGAAGTCAGCCTCTCATCTCGCTACAGTACAAGCTCCTTCAATCGGCTCTTTCTCTGCTAAGCCAGCTGCGGAAACTTGGTGCGACCTAATCAAAGGTCCCACGAAAAAGCTTAAAAAACATGAAGCTGCCTTCACACTCCCTTCAGGTGAAGCCTGTATCAACATCCCCAAAGAAATTATTGAGAAGCACCGCAAATCGTGGGATGCATTAATCTTGGGGAAATTCTACTCTGATCCTCCATCACATGGTACAATTCACCAGATTGCAAATGGAATTTGGAGTAAGCATCAAAGAGATATTTCTGTCTCAAAGCTCGAAGGAAATGCTTTCCTATTCAAGATTCCAAATGCTTCAACTAGGTCCAGGGTCATTAGTCAGAGGCTATGGCAGTTTGAGGGCCAGACTATGTTTGTTGCATCTTGGGAACCATGTGTCATTCCGGTTAAACCGCAGCTCACTTCAGCCCCCATTTGGCTAGAGCTTCGCAATGTCCCTTTGCAATTTTTCAATGAGGATGGACTTGAAAGAATAGCCAGCTTGGTTGGTGAACCGAAGTATCTCCACCCAACAACAGCATCAAGAACAAATCTTGAAGTCGCACGAGTATTCACGGTCATTGACCCAAAGAAATCTCTTCCGGAAGCAGTGAACGTCCAATTTGACTCGGGAGAAATTAGTGAATTCTGTAAGGAGGTTGGCCATAATCTTCGGCGCTGTAAGGCAGCTCCAAAGACATGCTCCACCTGTTTCTCGACTATGCATCCCACAAGTGATTGCCCGAGATCAGCTACCATAAACAAGGGCCCTAAAAAGATCACTCAGAGGGCTCACCAAGCTGGTCCAGCTGACTCTGGAAAGAAAATTTATGTTCCAGTAAAGCCAGGCAACGGCTCCACCTCATCCATCCCTCACCCTACAGCTGCTCCTTTAGGCGTCTTTCAGTCTTCGGCCCCCACTGCAAAAGAAACCCATACACCAGCAAAACATGATCCTAAAGCTTCTAATTCCAAATCGCAAAAAGAAGTGGAGGTGTCATCAAAGCCATATTCAAAGGTTGACTCTGCCTCAGCCAAAGCCCTTGGATTGACTCAAGCTAGTGAAATGAGCCGCAATGAAACTTCAGGATCAGTCTCAAAACCAAGTACCACGGGGTCAATTCCAGGATCAGTCTCAGGGCCTAGTACCTCTAATTCTCCTCTGCCTTCAGATGGTGTTCTAGTGATCAACCTTTCAACCAAGCCTAGTGGCCCATCTCATCCCAAAGCTGTGATTCATGAAGATTGTTCCTCACCAGACTCTCCCGACTCATCAGATAAATCCTCGAACTACGTTGCTGAGGAAGAAGGTGAATCACCCCGATTTTGTCAAAGAGGAAGCAGAAACGGTTCCGAGGCAGAGGCCTCAACCATTAGCACTTTTTGAAATGGTGTCTCACATTTTTTGTTGGAATGTTAGGGGATTTAATATTCCTATCCGCCGTAGTGGGTTTAAAAAATGGGCTTATATAAATCGCCCTCTTCTCGGTAGTCTTATAGAGACACATGTCAAGCCTCAGAAGCAAAATAAGTTCATTAACAGGCTGCTTCCTGGCTGGCTTTTTGAAGATAATTACAGCTTCTCTGAATTGGGTAAAATTTTGGTTGTCTGGCATCCCTCAATAAAGGTGTCCATTGTTTCTAAGTCTTTGCAGCTTATCACTTGTGAAGTCGAGTGGATTAACAGCTCCTCCTCCTTTTTTGTATCTTTTGCTTATGCTTCAACTGAAGAAGGAACCAGAGAGATTCTTTGGGCTGAGTTAACTGCTCTAGCTTCTTCACCTGTCATCTCTAACAACCCCTGGCTGGTAATGGGTGATTTGAACTAGATTATAGACCCTTCTGAGCACTTAGATCCGCATAGTCTAAACTTAAATGTGCACATGAGGAACCTTAGCTCCTGTCTCTCAAATTCTGGTCTATTCGACCTCACCTTTAGAGGTTCAACTTTCACTTGGTGGAACAAGCGGCAGGAAAACCCGATAGCAAAGAAGCTGGATAGGATTTTGGTTAACCAAGAATGGCTATCTCTGTTTCCTTCTGCTGTGGGGTTTTTTGGTGCCCCTGAATTTTCAGATCATGCTCTAGGGGAGGTCATACTTGAGCCCCTTCGTGCTAAATCGCGGAAAAGGTTTCAGATTCAAAAATTCATGCTTAAATTTGATTCCTTCAGAGCAATGGTGATCACCCACTGGTTCTCGGCAAACGTCACTGGCTCAGCTATGTTTCGTCTGTCAAGAAAGCTAAAGCTTCTCAAAAACCCAATTAGAGAATTTAATAGAGCTCACTTTTCTGGCATAGAGCTTAGAACTGCTGAAGCTCTCAGTCATCTCAAGTCTTTCCAAGAAAAGGTTTTATCAGGGCCAACTACTTTAAATGTAGCAGAAGAAATTAGAGCTGGTCTTATTTGGAAGGAGCTGGCAAATGCAGAAGAAGCTTTCCTAATCCAGAAGTCTCGAATTCAGTGGCTCAAGGAAAGGGACACCAATTCTAGGTTCTTTCATCAGATAACCAGTGCCAGAAGCTCATCAAATCATATCCATTTTTTGCAAGATGAAAATGGTCTCAGAGTTTCTTCAAAGGAACAAATTATGGGTGTTTGTGACAGTTACTTCCAAAGGCTGTTAGGATCACCAGTAGATATTCCTACAATTGAGCAGAATGATCTCAGCAGGCTGCTCTCCTTCTCCTGCTCTCCAGAGCAACAAAATATGCTAAAGGCAGATTTCTCAGCTGAAGACATTAAGGCAGCTTTTTCAGTCTCCCGCACAACAAAGCATGTGACCTTGATGGTTTCTCCTTGGAGTTCTTTACTCATATGTGGGATTTCATAGGACAGGAAGTGACTGAGGGCATCCAGGAGTTCTTCATCTCTGGAAATCTTCTTAAGCAATGGAATGCCACCAACTTGGTACTTATTCCAAAATCTCCTAACCCCGAATCTCCCTCCGAATTCAGGCCTATCTCTTGCCTTAACACTCTTTACAAGGTCATAGCAAAGCTGATTTCCTCCCGTTTGAAGCGCATCCTACCAGCTTTTATCTCCACCTGCCAGTCTGCTTTCTTACCAGGCAGGATCCTTGCAGAAAACGTCCTGCTCGCAACTGATCTAATCAATGGGTTCTCAAGGAAAAGCTCTCCCAAGAGAGGTGTTCTGAACATTGACTAAAGAATGCCTTTGATAGTGTCTCTTGGACCTTTGTTACCTCATTACTTCAAGCCATTGGGATGCCTCAGAGATTCTGCAACTGGATTACAGCTTGTATCTCTACATCCTCTTTCTCGATACTGGTTAATGGTGAGCAGGGGGGTTTTTCTTTGGCACAAAAGGTCTGCGTCAGGGTGACCCCCTCTCACCATACCTGTTCATAATGGTTATGCAGTCCTTCACTTGTCTCCTACGGCAACGCTATGTAACAGGGGATATAGGGTTCCATCCCAGAACTCAGGAGCTCCAGCTAACCCACCTGATGTTTGCAGATGATGTTCTGGTGTTTTTCGATGGCACCATTCGCTCTCTCACTGGAATTCAGGATGTGCTTGACTTATTTGCTTCTTGGACAGGCTTAACCATCAACAAAGACAAAATGAAACTTTTCTATGGGGGCCTATCTCAAGCTAAAAAAGAAGTTATGGACTCCCAAGGTTTCCCAATTGGATCATTCCCAATAAGATATTTGGGCCTCCCCCTTATGTCAAGGAAACTTAGGATTTGCGAATATGCTCCTCTCTTGGAAAAGCTTAAAGGCACCTTCTCTCGATGGACAACCAAATTCCTCTCCTTTGCTGGTTGATTGCAGCTTCTGTCCTCAGTAATAACTGGAACAGTCAATTTCTGGATCTCAACATTCATGCTTCCATCTGGATGTATTAAGCAGATTGAATCGCTTTGCTCTCGCTTCCTCTGGTCTGGTCATATACAATCTCCTCACTCTGCAAAGGTCACTTGGGCTGCAGTTTGTCTACCAAAACAGGAGGAAGGTTTGGGGCTTAGAAGGTTTGCCAAATGGAACCTAACCCTGCGATTGCGGTTCTGTTGGATGTTGTTCTCCACATCTGACTCTCTATGGGTGGCTTGGAATAAAGCTCAATACCTACAAGGCAGAAGCTTTTGGTCGCTTAAAGAATCTGCCTCAAACAATTGGCTTTGGAACTCCCTCCTTCAAATTAAACCCTTTGCTCAAAATTTCATCAAATCAGAAATTGGAGATGGGAAAGCAACCTCATTCTGGTATGATGTTTGGTCACCTTTTGGTAAGCTAATTGATTTTCTTGGTGTGCAGGAACCTTCACAACTCCAACTGGGACTGCAAGCAAAGGTCACAGACGCATGCAACAGAGATGGTTGGCTCCTACCAAACCCGAGGTGTGACACGGGACTAGCTCTTCACGCTTACCTCACAACCATATCTTCTCCAGCCTTATCTACAAGTGAAGACTGTATCTCCTGGGTGGTTGAGGGGAAGAGATACCCGCATTTCATTTCCAAACCAACTTGGAACAGCTTACGCCAAAGACACGCTTCTGTGGAATGGGCTCCTATAACTTGGTTCAAAGGCCATACACC
>OVBE01016210.1:0-11050 GCA_900406425.1 Iberis pinnata | reverse complement strand
CATAGATTGCACTTATCTTTATTTCATTCCCTGCTTTTATCTTGCATGCTTTCTTCCTTTAGAATTTATTTTTACATGTTTAGTTTTCTANGTTAGAAACCCCCAACTTTCATATTCAACTTGAATTAGTAGTATCCATTGCATCTAGAATGGTTAATAGCATCACCCATTTGGATTGACACCTATGACCACTACAACGATATGATAGTGTGATTAGGAATTGATAGTGTAGTGTAGGGAAAATCCAACCTATCAATTTGACCCTCAAAATTCCTAGCTATCACGTACCTGCTGAGAATTCCCCTGCTCCTGCACAGTTTTGCCGTGGTCATCGCACCAAGATTCCTTTGACTCTTCTCGTGACTACTTAGTTCCAAGTGCAAAATCTGCAGATTCTGCACATTTTGCTTACCCAATTGCTAATTATGTGGCTTGTGATAGATTCTCACCTTCACATCGTGTGTTTCTCATCGCTTTATGTGATCATTATAGTCCTCTTACGTTTACAGATGCAATGACATATGACTATTGGCACCTTGCTATGAAGAAGGATATATATTGAGGCATTGTAGATGAACGGGACTTGGGATCTTGTTAACTTGCCTCTTACCAAAAGTCCTCTGTTTTGTAAGTGGGTTTTTACGATTAAATACCGCTATGATGGCTCTATAAAAGGGCATAAGGCTCGCTTGGTCGTGTGTGGCAATAGACATGTCGAATGCTTAGATACAAAGAGACTTTTGCTCCGGTAGTGAAAATGGTCACGATTTGTCTCTTTCTTCAACTTCCTGCCGCTAGTAAGTGATCCTTGCATCAAATGGAAGTCCATAACGCCTTTTTTCATGGTGATTTGACCGAGGAGATGAAGCTTCCACATGGTTTTTCTGCGGGTTCCTCTTCGCGTGTTTGTTGTCTTCGCAAAGCTCCGCGGTGTTGGATTGCAAAATTGATAAAGGCATTGACTACTTACGGTTTCATCCAATCCAAGTCGAATTATTCGCTATTCTCTTTCACCCGTGGCAGCATACAGTTATACCTCTTGGTTTATGTCGATGACTTGGCCATTACGGGTAATAATGATCTTCAACTCTCTCGTTTTAAGGATTATTTGAGTTCATGCTTCAACATGAAGGACCTTTGCGTTCTCAAATACTTTCCCGGGATTGAGATTTTTCGCAATTCCACAGGTATTAATCTGAGTCAGCGTAAATACACTCTTGACATCGTCACTGAAGCTGGTCTAATGGCAACCAAACCTGTCGATTTCCCTCTTGATCAAAATCATAGACTTGCAATCTCCAACAGTGCACCTCGCTTTGATCCTGAGAGCTATCGACGTCTAGTTGGTCGATTAATTTATCTTGCAGTTACTAGACTGGACCTAGCATATATTGTCCATATTCTATCGCAATTTATGCAGATTCCTCTACAAGATCATTGGGATGTTATTGTCTATGTGATGTGTTACATTAAGGGCACCACCGGCCAATATATTTTGTTAGCTTCTGATTGTGATCTGCAAGTTCATGGCTGGTATGACTCGGATTGGTCCTGCTGTCCTATCACTAGACGTTCCTTATCGGGTTGGTCTGTTCAGTTGGGGTCCTCTCCGATTTCTTGGCGCACTAAAAACATGATCGTGTCTTTTTATCCTCGACTGAAGCTGAATATCGAGTTATGGCCGATATAACTAAGGAACTTCTTTGGATTAAAGGTTGCCTGCGTGATTCTGGTATTCCTCATCCCATTTTTACGACTCTGTTTTGTGATAGTTAATCGGCCTTACATATTGCGAACCCTGTGTTTCATGAACGTACCAAACATGTCGAATCTGACTGTCACTTTGTTCGGGATGAGATTACTTCTCGTGTTCTAGCCACACAACATGTTTCTAAAATTCAACAACTAGCAGAAATTTTTATGAAAGCTTTGGGTGCCCGCGAATTTTATTCTTTTTAACGCAAGTTGGACATTCTTGATTTGCATGCTCCAACTTGAGGGGGTATTGGTGTAGTATATATGTCCGTCTTTATTTGGTTTGTATAGAGGGTCTGTCATAGGAAAGTATTCATTACGATAGATACGATGCCTATATTGGTTTCATATCAACCTTGTATATAATGGATGCTTAGGATTTTTGATAATACGGAGAGAAATTAAGGTCAATTTCTTATTTCTCTGAAAAATATCCACTCTCCAGGATTTCATGTTTTGGCTCCATCTTCTGGGTCTAGTATTCATTCTCTCTGAACTCGTCTCTGACATGCTGAGCTATCGTTAACCCCCAAAATTGGTCTGATTTTCAGCCACATTTTTGATATTACTCAGTTTTAATGCATAATAATGGGCATTATGTATATTGTTCTGCATTTTTTCAAGCATTTTCCTTGCATATTTGGTAGATTTTCAAGTTTCTAGGTGTTCGGGTCGTTTGGGATTTAATGGTGCGTTTCAGAGCGTTTCCGAATATTTCAGAAGTTACAGAACAGAGTGCACGATCGGGCAAGGAGGAGATCGATCGAGCAAATGTCACGATCGGGCAAAACCTCCTGGAAAAATCTGAAGCTTTCAATCGATCGGGCTAGAAGAAGAAAGATCGAGAAGTATTACAAGAAGCTCGATCGGGCAACTATGTGCCCGATCGAGCACTTCCCCCGAGAAGAACAAGAAGTTTTCCAAATTTTGCAAATCAAGTCCTCGAATTATATAATTTTCTTATTTTAGAATATATTACTGTTTAGACTATAAATACATTATGTTTTCGGTTTTTGGAAAAGTTTTATTTTATTTTGGAGAGAATTACTGGGGGAGAGGAGATTCAACCCTTGTATTTGGAGAATATTTTTGAATCCTTCTTAATAATCTATTTTATTTCTATTATGTGTTCTTCAATGATATTGATTTGTGTTTTCTTGTCAATGTCTGAGTAGTTCACTAGTTAGATTTTAGGGTTTTCAAGGGAAATAAAGTTTGATTGTTAGATTTATCATAAGGGGATAACAATTGTTAGTTTCTTAGTCTAGACTTGTTATTAATGTATGAATTAGATTAGCCATCTAGTTTATTGATATTAGACTAATAAGCTCGAAGAGATTTGGTTTAGAAGGTAGATCTAGTCTAGATGAATAAGTGTTCTTGCTTGCGAGGATATTGTCTTGAATGCTTGTGAACAATTGAATTTGAACTGTAATGCATGATTAATTATTTAAAAGACGGCGATAGTTTGTTTCTGATAATTTGAGCATAGAGTTTAATACTCCGAGAGGAGATTATTCAATTCTTGTCTTTCATGTTGAGAACTATTTTCAAAGAAAATCTCTGAATGATAATTTGACTTTTAAACCTGACTACCTTTGGTTTCCCTGAATCCTAACGCTTTTATTCTATAGTTTACATCCGTTTTTAATTTACTATTTTGATTTCAGTCACAACCAAACTTGATTATTTCTGCTTTAGCTTGATTCGAGATTTAACTATAACGTGTACTTTCTGGTCTCTGTGGAATTCGACCATATACTTTACTACATTGATATGTTCTATGTGGTCAGGGGCGAATGCACATTAACAACAGTGGGTGCAAGTGCACCCAATAAGATTTCAACAAAATTTTTTTTTACATAAAGGGTTATTGTTTTAAAACTAAATTCATTCAATTTTTCACACATATTTTCATTAATTTGAGTGAAGTGCACCCACTAAAAACTGATGTTAGATTCGCCACTGTATGTGGTATTAGTTTTAGGAATTAAATTCTAGACCTATCAATCTTCTTGATTTGAGCTTCATTTCAAGAGAACTCGAGATCGAGCGAAGGCTTTGGGCTTAGTGTTCTTATATGCAAGATGGTGGCCATTGGCAGGTTTGGTGAATCTAGTTCCAGCAAACTGGTCAAGATATTGAAGATCAGCGTCTGATGCAAAGCGGTTGCATGGTCGATTTCGTTAGAGTGGGATTCATCAACTGGATGCGACACGTCGGCGGCAAGGGGGAGAGGCTGAACACGTCTTCGGAAAGCTTACCGGTGGTGGTTGCATATCAGACGCGTGTGTCATCTCTTGGCAACGTGTCCTTTATCTCCCGAAGCTTTTGTTTGGTTGTTATGAGCCCCAAGGCTCAATGTAATGGGTTTTTTACTTTTTGTAATTGTTGTATATTTTGTAGTGCTAATTAGTTTCAACTGGTTTCCAATGGGGTTGCATCCCGCTTCCTGTACCCGTATCAGCTATTAGCCTCATAATCGGACAAGGGTTCTGCCATATATATATATATATAATCGTTTAGATAAAGTCATCAGGGATTTGTCTAGCTCATTACATGGCGTATTAGTTTCTTTTATATAAAATGTGGTGTAAGACAAAAAAAAACAAATCATTCAATATATATAATATTAGTTTGACAACACAAAAATAAAAAAATAATAAAAAAGATTCCATCCGTATACAGCTAATTCTAGCAATGAAACAAACTTAAAAGGCAGGGAATATGGAGTAGCAGTCCAACAACATGCTTTAATACTACCTCTATAGCTGAATTGCGAGAACAAAATCTCAATTTACTTATGAGCCATGTTTTCTTCTTGGGCTGGTGCATTTGGTAGCTTAACTCCAACAATATTCGATATAGCATGTCTCATGAAATTAATAGAGCAATAATCGAGCCCTTGAATGGAGAACTCATTGCGGGGCGTTTTTTTTAATCAAAATTGTGGATCTCACGATAATGTTACCATTTACATGTTTTAAAAGAGTACATGGCGTTTTTAGGATTTTATTAATATAAAATTAAAATTATTGTAAGCCGTTTTTGATGTGAGTAAATATTACTTCCGTCCCGGCTTTTTCTCTCCAACAACCAATAAGGTGTGGTTCACGCACATGTTTACTTTATAATAATGATCAAACATCTAAATTAACTTCTATTGCATTAAAAAAATAACTATAGCTTTTTATACTATTTATCTTTTTTATACCAAAATAAAACAAATAAAGTATACAAAATTACAAATAATTAGAATAGATATCAAAGTCTAATGTTTGAATAATTAAAATAACCAAACTAAAAATTTATAAAATGAACGGAATTACCTAAAATAATTGAATTTCACCAAAAATAATCATACCGAACCAAATACTCAAGTGCTCAGGCTTATGCAATATACATAACTATAACACATTTATTTCAAATTGTTTTTTTGTTTTAAATATATCATAAAATTAAAATAGCTTTAAAATTTCAAATTTAAATAAAAAAATTAAATCATAATCCTTCAAAACTAGACTTTTTAGTAAACTCGAACCCAATAATTTAAATTATAAACTCTTAAAAATTAACTTTTATGTTTGTAATTTTTTGGAAATAAAACATTTAAATTGTATTTTTTTAGATAATTAAGTGTGTGGTATTATAAAAATAAATATTATCCCGCACCGCTAATTTTTATTCACCATTCATATATTATCCTACACCGCTAATTTTATTAAAACCGCAGTTGTCCCGCACTGCATTTAATCGTACCGTCCCGCTTATTTTTGTTCTGCATCGCTTAATATGTTGTCACCATTTGGACCCTGAGGCAAGAGGCTCATTCTAATCAAAGGTCATATGATATTGTTGCAACAGGGAGGAATAGGCAGCCACATACTTTCACTATTTCAACTAATTTAACATCATCTAATCCAAATGAATATCATATTTTTTTACATATGGATCTTGGCTAACTGAGAAGGAACGTGCGCGCGGGATTTGGCTGAGCATTATATCAGCAGAACAAGAAGCTTCAATTGATCCAATCTCCTTTGCAAAATTTATTGCAGTCATGGAAGCTTTGAAGATTCTTAGAAGTCTTGGTTACACATTTTCAGTGATTGTAAACTACTCGCGGATGTCTTCTTGCAAAAAAGCGAGGCATCAAGGATCGGCGTGCTCAGATACAAGGTTTCAATACATATATGATGAAGTTTTTTAACAAGTTAATTAATTTTACTCTTGTAATCCGCCAATTTAATTATGTTGCTGATGATCTGGCGAAGAAGGCACGTTTGACTTCAGCATGTACTGTTGTACAATAGTTGTAAAGCTACTTCTATAAATGGTATTTTAGTTGGAAAAAAAAAAAAAAACACTAACTTTAAAGGATGATATTTTAAATTCCATTCAAGGGCTGTTTAACATAAGTGAAGCATTTGGAAGTGTCCATTTGTTTTTTCCTCCAAATATATATTATATCAAAACAATTGATGCTTAAAAATTTTGCGTCATTTTATTTCTTTTTTTCTATAAAAATACAAAAATGTCATTAGTTTATCTCTTTTCTATAAAAATTACATTAACTATAGCCAATTCAACGAATCAAAAATTATCATGCATAATATAAATAGTATATAATCTTATATTTTTGCATAAAAACTTGAAAATATCAAGTAATTAGAAACATTTTTTTATAACATCAATTATATTGATACGAAAAGAGTAATCAAATATACTTTCAACTATAAAAACCAGAACTCTTAACATATTAAGTACATGCTTTTTTATTATTAATTTTTTTCTCAAAACGGCTGTTATATTACTCAAACTTGAGGTGGTCTGGTAAACCAGACCGGAATAGAACAACCAATGTAATAAATCTAGTACATGCTTTTTATAATCATTGATATATATATATATATATAATATCTAATTATCGTGTTTATGAATAAATTAAGGTACGTCCAACTTTATAACCCTACCTTATTACAAACAATTAAAAAAGAAAAAAATTAAGAATATATATGTAAGTGGTAAGATAATGGTTCGTGTTAATGTACTGGTCGATGTGTGTCACAATTATCATCAGTGTTTAAACCCGGTAATAAACACGTTTTGTTGACCAAAATGAAATCACAACGATTCCAATACGTAATTAATTATTGAATAGTGAGCTATGATATAACGTTAACTACACTAAAGTTTGATCAGAAATCTACCACACAATTTGGGTGAATTCTACCTAAAGTACCTCTCAAAGTAGATTGAAGTATTAGAAAAGTCAATAAAGAAACTTAGAACATATGATGTATATATTTTACAAGTCATGGCAGTGATTATATAATATAAGATGGGATAAGGCAGAATAATGGGTGATGACAGAAGCATAGAGAGCACAAAGGCATAGGATGCAAAGGAATTGCATCTCATCATCTGTGCTCTCTATCTTCTGTCAACACTATGTATTTAATGCCTCCCATGTCTTCAATTAAAGATCGGACTGAAAAAAAAACTATTAGATGCTACAAAAAAACTAAAAACATACCTCTACCAGAAATAAGAATCCTGATATAAAGGGACCAACTTGGATGATCATAATTATTGATATGACTCAACTTTTTAGATTATATATATATGTTTTAGATGTATATATGGTTGTAGAGAAGTAACAGTTAATTTGTTGTTGATGAGATGATGATGATGATGAAGAGGAGATTTCCTAAAGCTATTATTTATAGACGTACGCACAGAGAGCATGGGGATGATTTGTATCTCTAATGCATTCATCTTTAAGTTTGGAATAATCTTGTAATTATCTTGGTTCCTTCGGTATATACGGGCTTGTAAATCTATTATTGTTAATATAAGAAGAAAAAATAAAGTTATTCTTGTTCAACTTGCAGGGGTGGATCCACCTTTATACATAGGGGAGGTACAAATGCACCCTCATTCATTTATTTAGTATGAACAAAGTCAATTGTTTGTTCCTTTCCATTCTCTTTTATATATATCAAATCAGACTATTCTGTAATTCAAATTTATAAAGCAAATTCATTTGCTATTTGTTGGAATTCTTACCGATTTATAACACTTTATAAATATAAACTACGAATTTATATTCCCAGGATTCGTGCAAATAATGAATTAGACCTAAATCTTAAGGTATAGAATATACCTGGTAATTACGCAGCGGAAAGGTTAACGAAACTAGTCGAGGTTTCTGAGCACTCCATGTGTCGTGCCTCTACCGGTATCCACACGCACACAAACTGGATCGACCTAGTATGCTAGTACCAATGAGATCAAATCTCAAAAGCTGTCAAAACAAACTATTCGTTTCTATCTGCCTTTTTCTTATCTAGGGTTTTTCTCTTCTTCATCTCCCTTCATTAACAATTAATGAAGAATATATATGTGTTAATCGTATCAACACATTACATTAAAACTTTAATCATGGGCCAAGCCCAATGTTCACGTTGTTACGTTGATAAACCATAGATTATAAGCGGTCTCTAGCAAAACATTATAACCACCTAATATTATATAATTGTCAAACCTTGACACTACAACTTTATCTAGAGTAAGTACAAAAAGATTTCAGGACATTCCCAAAAATCTCCCACTTGTACTGGAATCAACTATTCCTATATCCTTTTGTCTATATATCTCGATCTAAGCATAAGGCAAGAAACTGTGTCATCCTTACTTAAGATAGATCACGTTTATCGAACTCCGATTTATACTGATCAACCAAACGACTGACATTCACCTCGTTTGAGCGTGGNGAGATATCTATCTCCCGTTATATGGAAGGGACAAATCCCATCTTGTTCCATCCCTGTTTCTTACACACTTTATAATACACCTAATCAATGCCTTTATAATCACCTTTTACAGCTGACGTTTGAAAAGGTCAAAGCGCACTAATCCATGTGTAAGAAAATCATGACGAACTCAGGTCAAAGGACTATACTCTATAGCTGTCATGGGAACTCTTATGACACTCATATAACAATCTTGTAGAGTTCTCATAGCGGGTCAGTCCGATACTGTCTTCTCCAACACATATCTATGCGATTGACTTAATACTACATATTAATGACTCCACGAAACTTAGTCATCAATCACCTCACATACTAGTCACTTATAGTTATTAATGTCCCCTGTTAATAACCTTGACTAGGGACCTTCTTAATTTATGTCATCTTACACTTATAGGGTTTCATGATCAAGTCACGCACTTGATGACCTATAAGAATAACATAAATTACATTGGGACAATTATTTAATTATCCAATAATCAAATAATCTATGTAACCAATTTCATTATTTTTAAAAACATATCAAGTGTATGTAAACATGAACATCAAAATCAAAACTCCCACTAGAATAAAGATCACATCTTTATAAACTAATTTATATTGCAGCAGCGTGATTCTCACGCTTAGGCTACGAAAGGAGCTTAGGAAAAGGATCAACAACAATTGCATCTGTTGGAACTTTTCTAATCTTCACATCTCCTCTATTGAGGCAGAAGACAAACCCAGACTGTGATCAAAAATCATCTTTGTCTGAAAGCTAGCATCTGTGAAACCACACACAACTAGTTCCCACTTCCTCCATATACCAAGAACTTATCCTTAGTTCTTCTCAAGTACTTAAGGATGTTCTTGACTGCTATCCAGTGACTTTCACCTAGATCAAACTGGTATCTGATCGTCATGCTCAAAGCACATGCAACATCTGGGCGAGTGCACAACATAGCATACATGATAGATCCTATAGCAGATGCACAAGGAATATTTCTTATACGTTCTTGCTCATCACGTGTGGAAGGACACTGAGTCTTACTGAGAACTATGCCATAAGACATAAGGAATATAAGATATGTGTGACTCATCATCGATCGAACCATATCCAATAAAGTTTGATTTCTCCTTTCCGACACACCATTCCACTATAGCGTTCCCGGTGGAGTGAGTTGTGAAATAATTCCACATTCTCTTAGATGATCACTGAAAGCTTGACTTAGGTATTCACCTCCACGATATGATCGCAACGTTTTAATCGTTTTCCCAAGTTAATTTTGTACTTCATTCTGAAATTCCTTGAACTTTTCAAAGGACTCAGATTTATGTTTCATTAGATAAACATAACCATATCTACTGAAGTCATCAGTAAATGTAATGAAGTACTAAAAAATTTCTCTAGCACCTATACTCATGGGCCCACATACATCTGAATGTATCAAGCCCAAAAGGTCATTAGCCCTTTCACTGTTTCCAGTAAATGGAGCTTTAGTCATTTTTTCCAACAAACAAGATTCACATGTCTCATAAGATTCATAATCAAATGAGCTCAAAAGTCCATCGTAATGAAGCTTTTGAATGCGTTTCTCATTTATATGATCTAAACGACAAAGCCAGATAAATGTTGGATTTAAGTCATTAGACTTAAACTTCTTGGTAGGAATGTTATAAACAGGCGAGGTTTGGTTTAGAACATAAAGACCATTTTCTAATGGAGCGCTGCCATAGAAAATACCATCACGATAAAAAGAACAACATTTATTCTTGATCGAAAATTCAAAATCTTCAATATCCAAGCATGGAATTGAGATGATATTCTTGTTTATCGCAGGAACATAGTAACAATTCTTAAGTTCTAAAACTATGCCTGAAGGTAAGGATAATTTATATGTTCCCATAGCTAATGCAGCAACTTTTGTTGCAATTAGCCACACGAAGTTCAACTTGCCCTTCTTCCAAAACTCTACTAGTTTCAAGTCGTTGCACATTCACATAAATGTCAGCACCACAACCGGTATCTAATACCCATGGAGTAGAGCTAGTAGTAGTAAACTTTACTTCTATAACATAGATACCCGAAGGAAATTAAGAAAATTTGATTCATTTAATTTATCCTTCTAAAGGACATGTTGCAATGAATAGGAATTGTTAGGGTTTGACATAACTGTCAAGAAAGAAAAGAAAAGTAAAACTAAATTAATATGATGTTCATAAATTATGAGTGTTCTTAACGTTTAAGAAAACTCCCACTAATCTCAAAAATTCCTCAAAAGGAGTTTAGTGACCCAAGATCCATATTTGNCCAACCCTATGTCTCTAAGCCCAAAACCGTTTTGATAGCCTAGTCAAGTAAACAAATCTTATTTCACATAGTAACAATTACTTTCAAATACTCAAATCATCATGGACCGCTGCTTTGGAAGACCCGCCACACAATGATAAAGTTTTGATTGTCACTATTTGTCTCACTTTCAAACAATTGTAGACCGCTGCTT
>OVBE01016209.1:0-11050 GCA_900406425.1 Iberis pinnata | reverse complement strand
ATCATAGCGTTTTTTATATTATCTGCAATAGTAAGTGCCGAAACTAAGCAGATTTACACGCTTATGTATTTTCGTTTCCTCGGGAATGAAACACAAGCGTACTAAAAAATGAAACGCAATGGATAAAACCCGTGTCCATGTACAATAGCAGTAACACAAAAACGGTATCCTGGGACGCTATCGATAGTTACATTTCTTGTAGTGTATACTGCTTGAATCTCATGTTTGTGCTATACTCTAGAGAAAGTCGATGAGTGGTACTTATTCTGGTGGAGTTCTCAAAGGTATAAATTACTATTTTAAGGTGTGTGCTTTAGTGTGATCCCCATACTTTGACCTCTTTGCGATGTTTTCTATACAAGTGGATATAAGTACGTTTGCTGAGCTCTCTCTCTCTCTCTCTCTCGCTGTGCTTTAAATAAGTTATTCTTGTTGATCAACTACACATTTCTGGGTAATCTTGTTGATAATTTTCTTCAAGCATGACACATTTTCTACCATTTCTCTTTACTTATACTCAGCCAATTCCTTAAGTATATAAAGGATGGTCTACCTTGAGGGGGATATCATGTTCAAACTCCTAGGGTTGTTACCATGGAGACATGACATGATGTGTTTTACCAGCAATTATAATTTATCTCTTTGTGCTTTCGAATATTGTCAATGAGCGAGATGTTAACTATATCACCAATGGATGTACTTGTTGTTTTTCTCCTTGATGGACGAATCAAAGTTTAGACTCACTTGATGGCTTCACTTATTATTAAACAGAAGGGCGTGTTATGCACAATAGGTTGCAACATTTGGGTACTAACGATGAAACTCCACATATGTGAGTCATATTGCATTGCACCTGAGGACAACATGTTTATGTTTTCATCTATCACATAAATCCCAGGGCTGGAATTCTTCAGACAAACAGTACACTTTTTTGCTATCAACATATAGGCAAACAGAGACTTGGGTATTGCCACACATTCTAGATGCAGGTAAGTCTTCTGTTTATTGTGCTATTTTTTCCTCTATGATTTTTTGACTAAGTTGTGCAACCAAGCATGGGGAGAAAACATGCATAAAATTCAGGGGGAGCATACTTGTTGTTATGATATGTTAGGTTACTTATGTTTTTTTGTGACTGTCTTGTTGCTAACGTGTAAACTAAGCAACTATCTTTTAGGTTACTTAAGCTTGTTGTGACTGTCTTGTTGCTAACATGTAACCTAAGCAACTAAATTTTTGATATGTGTGTTTGGATGTTCTAGTTTGCTAATGCTGAGATAGGTACTGAATGCAAGGAGTGCTTGATTATTAAACTCAGTCAAAAAGGGAGAGATTGGAGATGCATGAAACCTGAGCAAAACCTCAAGACATGGCATGGGCAAATCAAGTGGCTATTTCGGAAACCTAAGAAGAACCTTAGGATGTTGCACAAGTAGATCAAGTGGAGATTTAGGAAACCTGAGCATACCCTGAGGATGTTTCACAGACATATCAAGTGGAGATTCTGGAAATCTGAGCATAGCCTCAACATGTTGTTCAGACATACCAAGTTGAGATGCTAGAAACCTCAGCAAACTCTCATATGTGTCACAAAAATATCAAGTGGAAATGCAGGAAGCCTGAGTAGAACCAAAAGACTTGAAACCTGAGAAGGCTATCAGAACGTGATACAGAAAGATAAAGTAGAAATGCAGAAAAGTTGTGCAGATGCTCAGGACGTGACACATACAGATTGAACGAGAAAAGGGCATAAAAGATCTAAAATATTAAAGAGACGAAAAGAATTGAAAAGAAAGGAGTTTTCCTTTGGATAAAACGGAAAACCGAGAAGCAGCAGAAAAAGAAACAACAGATTTGGAAATACCAAAGAAAGGAAACATGAGTGGTTGGGAAAAAGGAAATGGATTGTTAGGGTTTGAGTGAGTATATAAGAAGCTAAAAGTGTGAAAGAACTTCAACACTTTTAGCCATTTTTAATTTTATGGGTTGTGATTTTTTAAAAGCTGTTCAAGAGAGTCCGTGAGAGATCTTGTGAGAACGAACAGGCGGATAAAGGGTTAAACTCAAAATCGTGTAAGGGTATTAGGAGAATAACTTATAGTACAAGTGTAATAAGAAAAAAACTTGTATAGATTTTTAGAAGTAAATAACAAAGTTTAATAAAATCGTGAATGGAATTTTGTTGAATTAGTGCTCAAGAGACTTGGCTTCATCAAAGATGGGTTCAATGGATATTGCAATGTATATCAATGGTTTCATATTCCTTCATCTTGAATGGTTCGGTAAAAGGAAAAGTAATCCCGAAAAGAGGAATTCGACAAGGAGACCCCCTCTCCCCATACCTCTTTATTCTTTGTAGCGAGGTGTTATCGGGACTTTGAAAAAATGCGAGTGGAAAACATGAGCTAAAAGGAGTCAAAGTAGCTCGTAATAGCCCGTGCATCAACCATCTACTATTTTTGGATGATACAATGTTTTTTACCGGACGAACAAGCCAAGCGTTGAGGCTCAAGCTTATTATAAGCGAATACTCAAAGGCTTCCAGACAAACAATTAACTTTCAAAAATCGGCAATCTTCTTCTCAAAAAAAGCACCATCTACTCTAAAAGATAGAGTTAAGAGAGAGCTTCAAATATTGAAAGAAGGAGGACTCGGTAAATATCTTGGACTTCCGGAATATTTTGGAAGAAGAAAAAGAGACCTTTTTACTAGTATATTGGATAGAATCTGACAAAAGGCGTTATCGTGGTCCACAAAATTCTTTTCCTCGATGGGAAAAATGGTCCTCTTAAAAAGTGTCATCTCCGCAATGCCAAATTTTGAAATTTCATGCTTTAAGTTACCATTATCCTTGTGCAACCAAATCAAGTTGGTCCTCACGCGATTTTGGTGGGATACCAAAAACAAAGAAAAGAAAATGGCATGGATAACGTGGGATAAGATGATAAGACCAAAAGGTTTAGGCGGGATCAACTTTAAAGATATTTTGTATTTAAATGACGCCATGCTTGCTAAATTAAGTTGGCGGTTATTAAAAACCCACATTGTTTACTCGCCCGAATATTACAAGGAAAGTATTGTATACAAGAGTCTTTTATAGATTGCACTGCTCCTCTGATGGTTGGTGGAGTATATTAGTAGGGCGAGATATTTTAAAGAAAAACATGGGATGGGCTCTTGGAAACGGGGAAAGCATAAAGATTTGGTCAGATAATTGGCTGGATCACTCCTCTCCAAAAAGACCGATGGCTCCATCAAGTAAATTAGAACTAAATCTGATGGTTTCCTCTCTGTTTAGTAAAAAGAAATTTGATCCCAAAAGATCCAAAAATTCATAATGTAGCAAAAAAACTTCCAATCGGCAATGACGCCAAATTGATAACAAGTTTTGTTCTAGTGATCGATTCCCACTACACATGCATTGATGCAATTGGAACTAATGATTCAAGTCAAATATGAAAATGGGGGTTGCTAACAAGTCCTAAGTGAATAGAAAATTCATAGAACTAAAAACAAAAACCGAAGCAAACATGCATAAGTAAGTAAAAAGGGTGAAAGGCAAGATAAGTTAAAACCGAGGAGACGTAAGAGACTAAAAGATGCAATCAAAGAAAGGGTCCCTAAGGATGATGTAATTGGACAGTATTTCTCCTCAAACTCCTTAAGTTTCTAACATACCTCATACAATGAGTTAATCCCTAGGCGATAGAATCACAAGCAATCAAATACAATCCCTTGGCAAATGAAATCAAACTAGATGACAACCAAACCTAACTCCCGTTAGCGGAAGTACACCTAACAGGCATTATGAACCATCTATCTAAGCCAATAAGCCTCCCAAACAACTAATTCTATAGGCTGAGATGCATATCATAAGCATCTAATTCCTTAGAAGGGGATGCAAATCTCTAAAATCAATTAGATCGGATCACTCCAATTGAATCACTTTTCGGGTGTTGAAGTGCCTAAGATCAGATCCCACCGGGTCATGTTGAAATGTCAGCATAAAGTGCAATGAAACAGAAGGGATCTATTAAAACATCAAAGCTTAGACACCTAGGAGGAACAAGGAAACAACACTACCCTACCCCATCTTCAAAGAACCTAGATCACTACTCACACAACATATGAGATGCAAAATCAGAAGAAGATGAAAGTATAGCTACTAAAGAAAACATTTTAGATCAAAGGTCAACAAATAAGAACAGACTTTTTAAAACCCTAAAACAGAAAATAGAACAAAGATGCAGAAGATGAAGATCTAAAACATGAAGAACACCAAGCCAGAAAATAAGAACATCAATGGAACGGTAACAAAACAGAGGAAAATGATCAAAGCTAAAACAGAAGATTAAAAACTTAAAAACATAGATCAATATGCACCAGACAGATCACAACCCTAAACTATGTAGGAAATTAAAGGAAAACAAAAGATTTGCATAAAATTTCAAAGAAATATGGGTTTGACATGAAGAACACTAAGAACAAAAGAGATAAAACATTAAATCTAAGATAAAACCTCAAATGGCAAAAATAAAGACTGCCCCCAAATGGAGGCGTTTTAGGGCTTATATAATGTTTAGGAAAAGCCCTAAAACGCATAAAAGAAAAAATACAATCATTAGACTAGGTCTTGGGTCCGGTCCATTCCTGATTCGAGTTGGTCGGGTCGGAGCATGTTTGGCTCAATATGAGAAATGCTTATGATCGAGCCAAGTAAAAATGGTGCCAAGATAAGGTTTGGCTTGATCGCCAGATCGAGCCGTGAAGAAGTGTAGCGGTCGAGGCTAGAAAGAGATAGCCGAGGTGGAATAGCAATGGCTCGATCATGAGATCAAGCCAAAGGTCAAGGCGGAATAACGTGCTTGATCGAGATGGGGAGAGAAGTAGCTGGGCTGAGGGAGCTTCGAGTGATCAAGCCAAAGGAGATGTGGCTCGATCACGGGATCGAGCCAAAGGTGGAAGTGGCCGAGAGAAAGATCGAGCCAAAGTGGATGTGGCTCGATCACAAGATTGAGCCAAAGTGTTGGTGAGATCGAGTCGGGCCTTGTGCTGGATCGAGCCGGGCCTTGCGCTAGATCGAGCCAAAGAAGTTACGGTGATCGATTCGGGCCTTTTTGCTGGTTCTGTTCCACGCATTTTCTGTTCCTCTTATGAATTCTCACAAATCGTCCTCAAAACTCCTGAAAACCCTGAAAAATCTCCAAAATGCATGCATATGCAAATGATAATACAAAAATCCCTAAAAATCACAAACTTGCCAATAATAACTATAAATGCAACATATGAACACCTAAACGCCTAAAACTTGATGTTAAATGACTTCTAAAAACCATAAAAAATACTGAGACATCAACTCCCCCAAACTAAATCCTTGCTTGCCCTCAAGCAAATAATTCAGAAGTCTGGGTGAGAGGTTTGAAAGTGGGAACTCATAAACAAAACATGCTGCTAACACAGGTTGCATAAATGTCCTGGTTACTAGTTCTAGAATGTTTTCCTAAGCTCGTCCTACTTAAAAACCTTAGCCATACTTATCACAGTTCATCACAGACCAATTCCAATTTCCACAATGCATTCAAATTCGCTTGCCCCTTTAACATTCATTAATCAGGAGCCATGGATAAAGTCATGTGCGTTCAATGAACTCATTTGGTCAAGGACAGGTTAAGGAGTAAAGATGACCCCTTTATGCAATGGTTAATGATTCAGAATAAGGTTTCTCTCAAAAGGGAATGAGCTTTAGCATAATCTAAAGGTAGGAACACTTAGATGCATACAGAAATACAACATCATCTACCCAATGCTAATGAAACCTAAATTTCCCGATTCTACCTAGTAGGAGGTCCTAAATGCTACTCTTTTAAAACTCGAAGCAATCTTACCCATTCACATTCTCCCTTTTTCATCTTTTCTTTGGTTACACTAAGGAGAGGCTTCTTTCTTAAACGACTGCTAGTTGTTTCAGAAACTTACTTACTTAAATACTTATGGATTTTGACATTTTCATTTAAACTATCTTTATGGGTTTTACCCTTTTGAATTCATTTTCATATACTTTTCTTAATCTGCTCTAGCCATACTTCTTTTTCATACCATTGTTCCCCCAAACTTTCTATTAGCATATTCTGATTCTTGTATATTCCTCTCCTAAGGTTCTTACTCTACATTTCCTTTTACCAGCTACCAATACCCTTTCATTCATTTCCACCCAAACTAACATCCAAAATTGAATCCCACCTAGTCCTATCTAGTCCAAAAACGTGGAATAGAACTACATGAGATCCTATTCCTGTCAGTTCGAACCTAACATGTTCTACCAAGCTCATTCCATAAAAGACCTGCCACTCAGTAGTAAATTCAAGGCTTGAAAGAAGGCAAGGTTCAAGGATGGAGATTCTACTTGGGTTAACAAGAGTGGTAAAATGTAGAAGATAACCCAAATATGTATATACTATCCATGAGTTCATATTCAGCACACAAACATGATAATTATACATTCAAATTCAAGTTCTAATAGATATGAGTAAACTTCAAATCACAACATGCTTCAGGAGATAAATGATCATGCAAGTTCACATTCCAAGCAAGGTGCAGTTTTACTTCAGACAAGTTCAAGATGCATTAGACAACTAATAACCAGGGCAATTACATTTTTTGAGAAAACAACATATTTACAAGGTTATCATCTTCCTAGTTCCCTATGCAAATGCAAATGAACAACCTTTAAATCTAACATCCTAGATGCATCTATATGAACACTCTATTTTTGAAGGATAATTTTCGAAAAAAAATTAAATTTTTATGGTTTTTACATGCTATATATGCTTTGTAGATGCTATGAAAATGTGGAGACAAAGGAACAAACATAGAAATTTCATTAGATAACTCATGAACTCTCCCCCAAAATCGAATTACATAGTCTCTGTGTAACCCAAATTCTCATGAACATTCAGGAGGATGATAAGCGACAAGGATAGAAAGCACACTTATGAAAACAGGAATATTCAACACATGCAAATGAAAATGGATTAGACAATGGCAAGGTGGATGGAGATGGACCTCAGTTACCCCCAGTTTGGGAGTTGGATGAATCCGCGTCCAAGGAGAGGTTGAGAGGTCGTCATAATAGGATTCCAGTCTTGTCATTTCTGAAATGATTTGTCTTAAATTGGAGGTTTCATGGTTGAACGCCAAATTAGCACGCCTCTTGTAGCTTGTACTTCGACTATTTGGGAGGAGAAAAGTTGCTATTGTGTTGTCTAATGCTCTGAATTGGTAACAGAATTGATTACCAATCTCTCCTACTAGGAACTTAATCTCTAGTAGGTGGTCAATGTCCATCAACCTCCGTATCTAGACGTTCCGAGATGGTTTTCCTATTGTGTGAAGGAAAATTGGTGCTATCCACCCTCCAATTCGTATATGAGGTATTGTCCTTGCTCTTGTGATCCAGGCAAGGTCCTTAAACTTTAATAGCTGATGCAGGAATAACTTTAGGGGGCAAGTCCTTGGTTATATGAGGTTAGGAAACAATGTTTGATCTTGGAGGGTGTTGTGTACATGTTGGTACACCCCAAGTCGCAGGAAATCCATCTCCTCCGCTAAGATGTTGCTTGTATCACTTCGAGAGAAGAATGAGTTTGCGATAATTTGGTGAACGTATATGATCGTAGGGTGATAGATACATTCACTCTTGGTCTTGCCTGCTTGGAACATTTTGGTTCCAATTACATCCCAAATAATCTTGATTTCCTCAGGAACTTCCTCAAAAACGCCTGGTTGAAACCTCATACGTTTGATGCCGTAAATATAGTTCAATTGAAGGAAACTAAATCTGTCAGTTCGGCCATGTAATTGCTTAAAGGTTATGAAACCTCCTCCATTTTGATCACTGTCGTGCCCCTCGGATCAGGATACTTCCAAAGAGGCGAGGAACATGCATGTCTGTTGTTGACGAGCATTGTGGTCCATTCCAATCGTACCTTGCATCCCCATGTACCCCAGTATGTCCTTGACTTCATCAAGGATGCCAAGGTTTCCTAAAGCCTCGGAATCTGGAAATTTTGATTCTGAAAAGTCCACTTGCATTAGGGTTGAGTATATCTCCTCCACCGAAGGTTCAATCGAGCCGCTGGGTGTTCTCCTGTTCAACATGGCAATTTATTAGTTAAATCCTTTGATCAAAGTGATGATTTCAAAAAGAGTTGGGGTTTTATGCGAGTGATGAGAGTGTAAGAGAAATGAGAACTCCCATATATAGAGTTAGGGTCGAGATGTGCATATGGAGGAGAAACGTTGTCGAAGCTTGTGGATGTTAAGCAAGGTGAAGGTTTGTGGAGGAGAGGTAAAGGTGATTTGTGTGGTAAGAGATAAAGGTGTAAGAGTTTTGTTTGGGAATCTTGGAAAGTATGGAGTGGACACTTCTTTGGCATGGAGTGGGTGGTGGAGGTAACTTGGAGGCTTGGCTCAATCCCATCGAGAAGACGGCTTGATATCTTTGTCAGAGATGGCTCGAGCATGCTTTCGAATGGCTCGATATCCTTGAAAAATGGCTCGGCCAAAACTTAAACATGGCTCGATCACATCGTGAGGGTTGGCTCGATGGTGCTTGTTATTGCGGCTCGGTCATGGCTTAAGAATTTCTCAATCATGATTGTCTAACCACAGATTGAACATGCTTCAGAAACAGCTCGATTGCTTCGCGTGCCTTGGCTTGATCTTACCGAGAAAGTGGCTCGATCATTTTTTAGCACTTGACTCGACCGAACCTCTTGCTTCGGATCAAACACTTGATTAAAAACTAGAGCTAAGTCATTTCCCATTTCACCTCACTGCCTAAATGCCCGAAATGTATCCCCTAAGTGCCTAAAACACCAAAACTAGTTTAAAACTAAAATGCATTAAATTAAGTACTGGAATGAAAAGTATTGAAATTGAATATATACAGAGATAGACATGGGACTTTCTCCCAAGTGAGCTTTTTTAAGTTACTAAGTTTAACTCCTTGTCATTAAGTTAGTGACCCTGAGACGGCTCCCCAAGGAGAACCGAGGTCTCTTATGAGATTGTCTTATATGCCAAGTATGGTTTTAATTGTTGTTCATTCACTATAAATTCATTCCCATTTCTTCCAATCAAAGTAATAGCTCCATACGGTAGAACTTCTTTATCAGAGAGTGGCCCAGACCATCTGGATATGAGCTTTCCTGGGGACAGCTTCAGCCTTGAGTTGAATAAAAGGACTTGGTCACCAGCATTGATTTCCCTTACTAAAATCTTTTTTCATGAAACGCCTTGGTCCTTTCCTTGTATATTTTAGAACTCTCATAAGCATTGAATATGACTTTCTCCAGTTCATGTAGGCCTATTTCCCTTTTCTCTTGAGCTATTTTGAGATCAAAGTTAAGGAGTTTAGTTGCCCAAAGTGCCTTATACTCCACTTCAACTGGTAAGTGGCATGCCTTTCCATAGAGTAGTTGAAAAGGTGTTCGTCTTATTTGAGTCTTAAAAACTATCTTATATGCCCATAGTGTGTCATCTAGCTTTATTAACCAATCTATTCTGGAGGTTTGCTAGAAAAGATTACTTGCAAGCATCCCAGATGGTGATGGAGTTCCTGGGAAGTGACTTCTCCCATTGATGTGCCTTCTCTCCCAAAGAGAATGGGAAGAGGCGTAGCTTAAAAGTGTCCTCACCCACACCATTTATCTTTGTGAGGCTGCATAAGCGATCAAACTCGTCGAGGTGATCGAGTGAGTCCTCCATAGGCAGACCATGGAACTTGTTCCCCTGCATCATTGCTATCAAGTTGTGCTTGATCTCGAAGTTGTTGTTCTGAACTGCAGGTGGATTGATTTCATGAAGAATGGTTTGAGTGTTTGGGGTTTCACCAGCACCAATAATGTGCTGGTTATCTCGTTCAATGTTGTCTTCCATTTGTAAGTCCAACCTCCTTAAGTGCTCCACACGTTCTTGTTCACGTCTCGCCTGAGAGTATTCTCGTTCAAGAGCTCTGATATCTTCAACGATGGGTATTAATTCTGTTGGTCCTCTGCTTCTCAAGTTCATACACTGTTATGTAAGTACCTGAAAAAGAAATCAAATAAAGAAAAACAGGTGTGTAAGGTAGTAAAAAGAAACTTGATCCCAATCGGAAACGGCGCCAAATTGATAACAGGTTTTGTTCTAGTGGTCAATTCCCACTACACATGCATTGTAGTATAGATGGGTATAAATCCAATCAGGTGTGATGCTAACAATCATGATGCAATTGGAACTAATGATTCAAGGCAAATATGAAAATAGGGGTTCATAACAAGTCCTAAGTGAATAGAAAATGCATATAACTAAAAACAGAAACAGAAGCAAACATGCATAAGTAACTAAAAAGGGTGAAAGGCAAGATAAGTAAAAACAGAGGAGATGTAAGAGAGTAGAAGATGCAATCAAAGAATGGGTCCCTAAGGATGGGGTAATTAGGCAGTATTCCTCCTCAAACTCCCTAAGTGTCTTACATACCTCATACAATGAGATAATCCCTATGCGATAGAATCACAAGCAATCAAATCCAATCCCTTGGCAAATGAAATCAAACTAGATGACAACCAGACCTAACTCCCGTTAGCAGAAGTAAACCTAACAAGCATTATGAACCATCTACCTAAGCTAATAAGCCTCCCAAACAACTAATTCCTTAGGCTGAGATGCATATCCTAAGCATCTAATTCCTTAGAAGGGGATGTAAATCTCTAAAATCAACTAGAGGTCACTCCGATTGAATCACTTTTCGGGTGTTGAAGTGCCTAAGATCATATCTCACCGGGTCAGGTTGAAATGTCAGCATTAAGTGCAATGAGACAAAAGTGATCTATTAAAACGTCAAAGCTTAGACACCTAAGAGGAACAAGGAAACAACACTACCCTATCCCATCCTCAAGGAACCTAGGACACTACTCACACAATATATGAGATTGATAGTTGGGATTTTGTGTCCCTAAGGGCTATCAATCAACCCACGTTGTAGTATGGGCTTTTATGTCAATCCAT
>OVBE01016208.1:0-11052 GCA_900406425.1 Iberis pinnata | reverse complement strand
GAGCTATAAAACAAGGAGACTTCCTTCAACTTCCGATGTGGGATCCTTATTTTTTGTAAAGAAAAAATAGATTATATATTAAATTTAAAAGCTATTCTAATAAATTATTTATGAAAATAATTATATTTAGAAACTTATAATGTACTATTTGAGAAATAATTTTGTTACAATTTATGGGATGAATATTATACATTAAAGTTAAATAAGATTTTTAATTGATTATTTAGAAAACTAATTATACTTATGAAATTATAATTTAAATTTTAAAAATTAATTGTACCATGATTCGAAATTGTCTATTTATTAATTACAAATTCATGTCAAACCCGACCCATACCTTTCCAAATTTTCTACCACAATAATATTTATCACTTTTAGTCTCTTAAAATGAATTTATTTTAAAATGTACCAAATAGTTTTCAACTATTTATAATTTTAGAACCTAATTAAGTCAGAGACTTAAACTATTAAATCAAAATAATAATTACCATATTAAACTTATAAATCGATTTAATTAAAAACTGAATTTAACTTAATATATCTTGTGCTTATATCTCCTTTAAATCAGTTATTTAAATTGAATATTTTTTTACTATGTAGATTCTAATTAATTAGAAATAAAAAATATTATAACAAATAATATTTATCACATACAGTTTATAAATTTGATTTAACTGAAAACCGAATTTAAATAAATATATTTTTGTGTTTGGTTCTCAATTAAATCGATTTCCTGCATTAATTGTACCAAAATTAGTGTGAGATTGAAATGAATCTTTTAAGCTCTATTTATAGGAACCGGAAAAGAAGGAGATTTCCTTCAACTTCCGATGTGAGATCTTTTTTAAAAAAAAAAGATTATAACTTAATTTAAAATATGTACTTAAAAATATTTAGGAAACTAATTAGTATTTAGAAACTTGAAAAACTATTCAGTTAAGCTCGGCTTTCAGAGATAAGTTTGTTATGATATTCTTATGAATTTTTTATATATAAGAGATAAGTTTGTTATGATTTATGGAATTTTTTAATATATATTAGAGATACGTTTGTTAAGATATATGGAAAAAAATGTAAACTAGTAAAATTATTAATCGATTATTTTGGAAATTAATTTAACTTATTAAATTGTAATTTAAATTTTAAAATTAAATAACCATAATTAAAAAAATTGTAAATATTAATTATAAAATGTAGGTTAAACCCGACCCATACCCTTTACAAATTTTATACCACAATGATATTTATCACTTTTAATTTTTTAATTTGGTTTTATAAACAATAAATTATACCAAATATTTTTTACTATTTATATCCTAATTAAATTATGGACTTAAACTATTAAATCAAAATAATAATTATCACATTCAACTTATAAATTCACGGTAACTGAAAACCTAATTTAACTGAATATTTCTTGTATTTGGATCTTGATTAAATCAGTGTTAATGTTTGGGTGGAATTTAGAAGAGAAAAACTAACGCATTGGATCGTTTTCATGAAACCAAAATAAATATTATCACTTTTCAGTTTTTAATTTTATTTCATGAAAAAACTAATTAAACCAAATATTCTTTACTATTTAGAACCTAATTAAATTAGGCATTTAAAATATTTAAACAAATCACCTTTATCATATTAAGTTTATAAATAAAATTTAATTGAAAACCGAATTTAAATGAATATGTTCTTGTGCTTGGATTTCAATTAAATCGATTTCATGCACTTATTGCACCAAAATTGGTGTGAGAATGAAATAAATCTTAAACTTTTATTTATATATATATGACTTGCAAAGGAATGAGACTTCTTTGATGTGGGATCCTAATTTTTCTTTATGAAAAATAAAGTATATTTAAATTTAATAGATATGCTTAATAATTATTTAAGAAACTAATTAAATTTAAAAACATATAATGAAATATTTTAGAGATAAGTTCGAAACTGCACCCTCTAAGCCTATCCACACACAATCACACACAAGCTAGCGAGCAACGCTAAAGCATTTTCAATTGTTCTTGTATCCTAATAGCATAAATGTTTTTGGCAAAAATACTCCTGCAATTTCTTTTTTGTTTGTTCATAAAAAATTATATTCTAAAATTATACTCCTGCAAGTCTTGTAAATGTATGATTTATTTTAACTTCATAAAATATGATTTCCCTTTGATAGTAAAGATACTATTATAATAATAATAAATGTAATAATATACATTTTTATTAAAAATGGCATTAGACCTAATGTTTCTCTCTCGGGTTTCTGACTTTCCGGCGACGGATTGATGATTGGTTCTCTAAGTTACTTCCCGAAAATGGTCCGGTGGTGGAGATCGCGAAATATCTGTTCAGATCTGATTTATATGGTGCTCTGGCAACTTGCTTTATTCTCTACCGATGAGAGTTTATTGTTTTCAGCGAGATTATTGGCTGATCGATCTCGGTATCTCGTGCAATATTCCTGTGATATTGCGAAAATCTGCAGTTCTGGGAAAAACAATCAAATAATTATTAACTTTGATCTTGTATTTCCTTTTTCCATTACCTTGATTGTCCTATTAAGTCAAGGCTTCTTCTTCGGTGGATCATATCACTCTCTGCCTATTTTCCCTTGCTTACTTTTTCGATCACAAAACCTCTTTTCAATGGCATCACAATCTGCAATGGTGAAGATGGAAGGGGACAAGAGTAAACCAAGGCAATTACACGTACCTGAGTTTGATAATTCCACTCTCATCAAGTGTTTGATAATTACACGTACGGTTCTTAATCCAGCCACACAAACCGCNATGTTATGTAAAAATCCTAAAATTCTAGTGTTATCAATACGTTAAAGGCTACGAGATTGACGGAGGTAAATTCCATTTTAAGTTTCAAAAAGAGGAGGACATGAAGAAAGTCTTGGATAATCGTCCGTATCATTACAGTGGATGGTTTGTTCCCATGGAGAAGTGGATCCCAACCATTAGAAGGGACTTTCCTTCTCATACACTGATCTGGATCAGACTCAAGGGGGTTCCGGAAATTTACCGGGCAGAGGAGACCTTAAGGACGGTGGGCTCGGACTTGGGAGAAGTAATCGAATGCGATGTTGATGGAGGTCGGGTTTTGATAACAATGGAATGTCGCAAGCAGCTTTACTTTTCTCACGAACTGGTTTTTGCCAATGGCGATACCATCAGAGTTCGATTGTTCTTCGAGAATCTGCATCACTACTGTACCAGATGTAACCGAATTAATCACGAAGATCGTGAATGTCAGGAAGGAATACAGAAGAAACGAAATAATAAGCTAAAGAGACAACCTCCTAACCTTTCTGCTGAGTTGGTACCTACTGCAACTGAGAAATCCCCTAATCGGGAAATCCGATTACCAGAGGTGGATCGGAATATACAAAACTCTGTTGAGACAAGTGGTTCTAGGGTACATTGCCATCGAGTTTCAGCGAAGAGACGTTTGTTTATCGATGAAGATGGCTCTGTAAATGTCTCTGAAAATCAGATTCCGGGGAATGGTACACGGGAATGGGTGGCCAAAGCTTTTGGAGAATCAAGTGACCAGATCGGAGCTCCGGGTGATTTAGTACCGGCTGATGTACCGGAAACCTCACGCGATCAATCGGCGGTTCCGGTTCAGACCGTGCCTCTTGCGCCGCCGGCGAACCATGTAAGCGTAGGACTGGATCTCAATTTGGAAGATAATGGGGTGATGGGCTCAGGTTACACTTTTGAGCAGGCCCTTAATTTTTCAGAAGGCCCAACTATGGTTGGTATGGATCCTGCCCTTATGTCTCTGTCCAATTCCAATATTGAAAACTCTCTTGGGCTGGACGAAAAATTCATGGCCCAACTGTCAAGTGAGAACTTAAGTGACATAATGATTTCCCAATTTGGGCCCTTCGATAGCCCTTTGCTCATGGGTAAAGGTGCAAATCAGGCACAAATGGATTATCAAAAATTGGATTTGGCAGAGATAATTTCACCCCTAAAGAGTTGTATGGGTACAAAGGGAGCAGAAGGAAAAAGATCTGAGAAAAATTGTGAGAAGGCACTGTGCCCAAAGAAGAAGATTGGACATGATACTTTCTGAGGTCATAAACTTAAGAAGCAAACAGCATGTTTAGTTCGTAACCCGGGACTTGTTGCAGAGTTACCTCCATCCCACTCGAAGATGGATCCTCCTGAAGGACAAAAGTTTGAGGAAAAAGAAAGCCAGGTGGTTGAAGGAAAACCACCGGCGGAGGGTTGAGATGATTATGAGCTGGAATTGCCAAGGGGCTGGTAGCTTCTTGGCAATTCGACGACTTCGGGAGTTTCGGCGCACGTTATTCCCAGGAGTTTTATTCCTCATGGAGACCAAACAACCGTGTGAATTTCTTCAAGATATTCAAGCCCATCTTGGTTATGAATTTTTATTTACCGTTGCCCTTCTGGTCGGAGTGGGGGATTAGCCCTTTTTGCTCTTTCTTCTTTTCAAGTTGTTGTTCTTTCCGCTAATAAAAATGTAATCGACACTATGATTACTATTGATAGCAATAAAGTTTATGTCTCTTTTGTTTATGGAGCACCTGTTGTTACACACCGCGAAAAAGTATGGGAACAATTAAAAAGAATAAATTCAACGCGTTTTTCACCCTGGGCATTGATCGGGGATTTCAACGAAATTTCAGATCATTGTGAGAAGCAGGGGGAAATTTACGTAGTGAGTCCTCTTTTCTTGATTTTCTTTTAATGAAACAGTGCTGCAGTATGGTGGATTTTCCTTTCAAAGGGAATTATCTTTCTTGGATGGGGAGACGAGGGGCATCGACGGTTAGATGTCGCTTAGATCGGGGCATGGGCAATGAGGAGTGGTATGATTGTTTCATGCTCTCTTTTATCGAATATTTAAGATTCGAGGGATCCGATCATCGCCCCGTGCTGTTGCGGGTGACTAAAAAGCGCTTTAATGGATCAAAGCAATTTAGATTTGATAAACGCTGGATTATTAAACCTGATTTTGAGCAACTGATTAAAGAGGGTTAGACAGCTTCCCTCCCTGAAGAGAACGCAAATATTAGTCGGCGGATAAAGAATTGTCGGGGCGTAATCTCGAGATGGAGACATAAAGAGTTTATAAATTCAGGGGAACTGGTGCAGGATCTGAAACGACAATTGGATGTCGCCCATTCTACGGATTCTTTAGTCTCGGATATTCCAAGAATAACTGAGGCACTCCGGATTGCATTATCTGCAGAGGAGCTGTATTGGAAACAGAAAAGTAGAGTTAACTGGTTAAAAGAAGGTGGTAAAAACACTGGCTTTTTTCATGCTGCTACGAAAATGCGGAGAGCGAGAAACCGTATTATGGGTCTTAGGACAGAAGCAGGTGTTTGGCTTGAGAAGGAAGACGATATTGTTAACGAGGCCGTTTCATATTTCACCTCTTTGTTTACTGCGTCCAGTACGAGTAGAATCCAGGATTCTCTTCAACCGGTAGAAACGCGTGTTACTGCGGAAATGAATTCAAGATTAATGGCACCAGTAACTGCGGAGGAGATAAAAACTGCTCTGTTTTCTATGTCTCCAGAGAAGGCTTCAGGACCGAATGGGATGACGGCACTTTTTTATCAACGGTATTGGCATATCGTCGGTCCGCATATTACTAAGATGGTACAAATATTTATGTTACGGGGAGTGTTGGACGAGTCCATAAATCAGACAAATATTTGTCTAATTTCAAAAACGGACCGACCGCAAGGGATGACAGAATTTAGACCGATTAGCTTATGTAATGTTAGCTATAAGATCTTATCCAAAGTCCTTTGTCAACGGTTACACCGTATCCTTCCTAGCATCATTTCTGAGACACAGTCGGCTTTTGTTGCAGGACGCTCGATTACAGATAATGTGTTACTTGCTCAAGAAGCTTTCCATGCATTGCGTACGCAATGTCGTTCTCGTAAAGGTTTAATGGCAATCAAGACTGATATGAGTAAAGCCTATGATCGGATTGAATGGAATTTCCTACGACAATTGTTGTCAAAATTAGGATTCGCAGATCTATGGATCCAATGGATAATGTCATGTGTCACGAACGTTTCCTATAGTGTTCTCCTGAATGGGACCCCAAAGGGGTTGATAAGACCAGAGCGAGGCTTGCGTCAAGGAGATCCGCTTTCCCCTTACCTGTTCATATTGTGTACGGAAGCATTAATTGCAAATTTCAGGAAGGCTGAGTTATCCGAGGATTTAGAAGGGATTCGTATTGGGGCACTTTCCCCTCCTCTATCACATCTTCTTTTTGCGGATGATAGTTTATTTTTCTGTCGAGCTACTCTGCGCCAATGTCAGGTAGTTGCGAACATACTACAACTTTACGAACATGCCTCGGGTCAACGTATTAATTTGGATAAATCGACTATCATTTTTGGTAAAGATATCCCGCATCAGGACCGTTTCTTACTCCAAAGAAGGCTGAGTATTTACTCAGATGGTGGAGAAGGAAAGTATTTGGGCATTCCGGAACAGTTACAGGGTTCAAAAGCGCAAATATTTGCGTATATACGCGATCGGTTAAACACACGTATAAATGGTTGGTCTTCACGCTTTTTATCCAAAGGGGGAAAAGAGATTTTGATTAAGTCCGTCGCCCAGGCATTACCCACTTATGTAATGTCATGTTTTAAGTTGCCAATATCGATACTTCGAAAGTTGACAAGTGCAATTGCCGATTACTGGTGGAACACAAACGGAAATTCCCGAGGTATCCATTGGGTAGCTTGGCCAAAATTGTGTTTGCCTAAGGGGCGCGGTGGTTTGGGCTTCCGGTCACTACAACTGTTTAACAAAGCTCTCCTTGCCAAGCAAGTGTGGCGTCTTTACTCCAAGCCCGACGCGCTAATTTCCCGTACGTTGAAGGGACGATATTACAAACATAGTGATATTCTTCATGCCACTCTTGGCTCTCGCCCATCTTACGGGTAGAGGAGTATTTTTGAATCTAGATCACTCTTAGCCATGGGATTACGACGTGTTGTGGGAAATGGCCAAACAACTCGGGTTTTTCAAGATCCATGGCTACCTGCAGCAAAACCTTGTCAGGCACTGGAGTCTAATGTTGGAAATACGGCTGATCTAAGAGTTTCGGACCTGATGCTCTATAACCCGTTAAGATGGAATGTACCCTTACTGAAGGATACAATCGCTACGAACGATATAGCGTTGATTTTAACGATCCGATCGTCTCTTAATGTAGAAGATCGATTTTGTTGGAACTTTACAACTTCAGGATCTTACACGGTTAAATCAGGTTATGAGACCGCACTTTCCGAGACGTATGATCCAAGTAACGGTTGGACGGCACAACCATCAATTTCTCCATTACTAGCTGGACTGTGGAGATTGAGGGCGCCAAATAAGATGAAGCACTTCCTATGGTAAGCGCTCACAGGTGCAATGGCGGTTAATGACCAACTCAAGAAACGAAAGGTGAGAAGTGATGACTTCTGTTTCAGATGTGGAAACAATAGCGAAACTATTAATCATGCCTTATTTACATGCCCGCAATCGCTTCAGAGCTGGGCACTTTCAGATATCCCATCACACCCAGGGACGTTTCCCACAGCTCATTTATATCAGAATATGCACTACCTACTCAAGGGGGCGCTGTCAGCCTCGCCACTGGATTCAGTTTTTAAGAAATTCCCTTGGATAATGTGGTATATATGGAAAGCAAGGAATGCGAAGTGCTTTAAGAATGTCATATGGTCACCACCTGATATCTTAGATCTTGCTTCTAAGGAAGCATTGGAATGGGAAAACGCTAATTCCCCGCTTTTGGAGTCTGGACCTTCAGGTTTGTTGGGCGTGAGAGCGGAGGTTAGTGAATCACAAATTTCTCCAAACTGCTGTAGTTTGGATGGATCTTGGAAAATTGGAGATTCTATTAGTGGTATTGGTTGGGTATTTTCAGATGATTCTGGTAAAATCATGATGGGAAGTGCAGGCATAAGATGCGGCTCTTCTTCTCTCCACACAGAGTTACTCGCTTTGATTTGGGCTCTCAAATGTCTACAAACATTAGGGAATCCCTGTACAAAGTTCTCTATGGACTCAGTTGAACTCATAAACCTTCTCGAAGATCCTGAAAAATGGCTGGTTTTTACAGCGGAGCTAGCTGAGGTAAACACCTTCACAGGGGCACTAACTGACTTCACAATTTCGCACCGTCGGAGACATTGGAATAAGTATGCTGATATACTCGCAAAATCTGCTCGACGCCGGAATTTACTGTTTTCCTATGTTAGTTCACAACCACCTTTATGGTGTTCAGATCTTTTGTCGCAAATTTAATTTTCTTGCTTTTTGTTGTCAAAAAAAAAAATATTATAATAATAATAAATATAAAAGGTTATTGTAAGAAATTTTTATGAAACCATCAAAACTCGTTTTGTGAAAAAGTTTTAATAATAATTTTTTTCATCCAAAAATACTACAAACATTAGGATTAAAACTGAATTTGAAATGTTTAGCATTTAAATTTTTGGTTTTGGGTTCACTAATTAAATTTTAGGATACAGTTTGAATGTAAATTTAAAGTGTTAAAACTATTTTATATTTGTGGCAATTTTATGAGCAAGTTATTTTTTAATAATTGGGAGTGTGATAATTTTAAAATATAAAATCAAAAATAAGATTTAAAGATTTTTTTTTTTAAATAGTAAAGAATTTGCTTGTGTTTAATTGAACATATAAGGTGGATGTATAAAAAGAGAGACTTTTCGTCACCAAAGAGATTATTGTATTCTATATACATAAAAATGGAAGTTTATAATTTTCTATGTATGGTTTCATTTAATAGATTATAAATCTGTTTTGACCAAAAAAGATTATAAATCTGTTACCATTAATTTATTATATTCTTTTTTTTTAACGGCCCATTAATTTATTATATTCATGTCATTAATGAGTACTTTAAATTTTTTATTTAAATTAACAAAAAGATTGAGAGGTTGAATTCTAAAGTCAAAGAAATGAAAGAAGCAATTATTATTATTATCTCTCTCGTGCTTCTTGCTTCTGTTTCAGATGCAAAACCAAATGTTGAAACCTTCCTCCAATGTCTTCATGATCAAACAAATCCAAAGAATCCGATCAACGAAGCCCTCTATACTCCCCACAACTCTACCTTTGTGTCGACTTACATGTCATATACGAAAAATAAAAGGTTTTTAAACCCTAACGATCCAAACCTAATAGCCATTGTTGCTGCAACACATGAATCTCATATTCAGTCAACTGTGATCTGCGCAAAGTCCAACAGAATCCAGATCCGTATCAGAAGCGGGGGTCACGACTATGAGGGCCTTTCTTACATCTCGTCTGTGCCGTTTGTCATCCTCGACATGCATAATCTTCGGTCTATAACCATTGACGTGTCCAACAAGAAAGCTTGGGTTCAAGCTGGTGCAACCTTAGGAGAGCTCTACACCAAAATCGCTAATGCTAGCCAAACGCTAGCGTTTCCCGCTGGCGTTTGCCCTACGTTAGGGGCGGGAGGACACATCAGTGGTGGAGGATATGGTAATTTGATTCGAATGTACGGAATTTCGGTGGATCATGTTGTTGATGCTCAATTAGTTGATGCCAATGGCAAGATCTTGAATCGAACTTCCATGGGAGAAGACCTGTTTTGGGCGATTCGTGGTGGAGGGGGCGCAAGCTTCGGCGTTATCCTATCCTGGACAATCAACCTCGTTGAGGTCCCAAAGACTTTAACAGTGTTTAAAGTTAACAAAACATTAGAAGAAGGAGCCACTGATGTTCTCTACAAATGGCAGCTTGTCTCAAGCAAATTGCCTAAAACGCTATTCTTGAGAGCAATGCCTCAACTTACAAATGATTTGAAATCTGGAAAGAAAACTATTGCGGTTAAATTTTACGCTCAGTTTTTAGGCTCAGCGAAAAACCTTATGGCGATTATAAACAAGAATTTGCCAAAATTAGGGCTAAAACATGAAGATTGTTACGAAATGAGCTGGCTTAATACGACGTTGTTTTGGGCGGATTTTCCGATCGGAACACCGACTAGCATTCTTGTGAAAAGACCATCGAATTCGCCAGGGGAATCTTTTAAAAGTAAATCAGATTACGTCAAGAAACCAATCCCAAAAGAAGGAATGAAGAAGATCTGGGAAACAATGTTGAAATTCAACAATGTGTTGACGTTCATGCAATGGAACGCTTACGGCGGAGTGATGGACGAGATTCCGGAGAATGCCACGGCGTTTCCTCACCGGAAAGGAAACTTGTTCAAGATTCAGTACTATGCATTATGGGTAGACGCAAACGCCACAGATACTAATCTCAATATGATGAAAGAACTTTACAATGTGACAGAACCGTATGTGTCAAGCAATCCGAGAGAAACGTTTCTGAATTATAGAGACATCGAGGTTGGAAGCAATCCGAGTGGAGAGACAAATGTGGAAGAAGCTAAAATCTATGGATCAAAGTATTTCTTGGGGAATCTTAAAAAATTGATGGATGTTAAATATAGGTATGATCCTGAGAATTTCTTCAGGTACGAACAAAGTATTCCTCCTGTTCGTGCAATGTAACCTTTTTCTATGTAAAAGTTATGTGAGCATTATATATTTTAACCAAAAGAATAAAAATAATATGTTAGCTGAGCATGCTTTATACTTTAATTAGTTGCATAACGTATTTGGTCCTCGTATATCCGATGATCAACCAAGAATTTGGGACTATAGATTTAAGTTATTGTTTATGGCTTCCACGAATCTTAGGAATGTAAAATGTTGATGGTGCCGAAACGTAAGAGTTTGGTACACGTATCAAGAGGAGCAAAACGATGTGAAAATGAACCAATTAGTCAGTTGCAAGGGAGAAAAAACATATCACTAGACTAAGATCATACATACATACAGTTTATAAAGAAAGATTTGTTTGGTTTATGTTCAATAAGTTAGCAATAAGTACTAAAAGAGAGGTAAACTTGTAGGGAAACGTACTTGCATCCAAATGGCTCCAACCCAATTCCTCCAGCATAAAA
>OVBE01016207.1:0-11052 GCA_900406425.1 Iberis pinnata | reverse complement strand
ATTAATAAAATACTCTAAGGACTTCATATTTTGTCCCACCAATAATGATGCTCTTAGTTTATTCTAATTTTGGTTACCGGTTTTTATTGGACTGGGTCCAATTTGAGTTGTAATGGACTTATTTTCGGACTACCTATAATTTTCAATTTTGAAAACTTCTTTACAAATTTTTTTTGCATGTATATAAAACTTATCATTAACCATTCGAGTAACCAAAAACGATTTTATCATCGTAAACAACTTCCATCCTTTTTGGGTACAAGAACAAATTACATCATGTATGAATAGAAATACATATCCAAGTCTAGCCGATTCTGATGACAAAACCGTATTCATTAACCCAAACCTTGACCCGGTCACATCTAAAGTCTGCAGTCCCCGAAATTTCTTCATAAATTATGACAGCTTCGACTTTTGAGTTCTGTCTTTCTATGACCTTAACCGCATAGTCTTCATCTGCTCCCATTAGCTCCGGCCATGAAGATTTCCCTGCGAGCAGTCAAAGCAACCACGTTTATATCATCTCTAAATCATTTAACATTTTATTTTGCACTTTAAAGATTAATTAATTAGTCCAGTCGATTTCTACTATGCCTCCATAGGTGCATCAAGAACACAAAGAGTGGTTAATCAAATTAATAAATAAATCCATGTTGGTTTAGGAACAAAATGAGAAATTTACACAAGTTTATTAGAATCAAAGATAATTAAAACCGTAACAATATAAATAAAAATTACCTTGACAAATGTTGGATGACATTTTTCTTCTACTTTTTACTTCTGTACTATTGTGATGTATTTGATGTGCCTTTCTTTAAGAATTTGAATCCAATTTATAGGATTGAAGTATAGGCTCAAAAGTCACACTTGTTCTTCAAATTATATATTGTTAGTTGTCTCACCAAGTCAAACGTGAACATGCGCCTCACGTTTGATGATATGAAAAATAAATAAGTTCTAAGCTACTATTTATGGAACAATTTGGCTAAAATAAATTTTGTCCAACATTTTCAGAAATTTTATTTTCAAATGCATTATCTTCTTCTACAAAATGAGATTGTTCTTTAGCTTAATTAAGGCAGTAAAACTGATTTCAGTTTATTTACTACTAAAGTAATGCATGTTTATAAATACATATATTTTATAATCTGTGAAGAAAACAAAACATTATATGATTGAAAACAAAATTAGACAATCGGCGAGAAAATTAGACTGAAAACTCTAATTCGTCAAGTTTAATTATATCTAAGTGGTATGTGATGTGATCTTGAGCTGGTCTCGAATATCTAGGTTCGATCTTTTTTCTCTGTGGAATTAGTATGGTAAACAAGAAAAATCAACTAAAATTAAATAGTGGCTCAAAACATTTAGTTTTTTAGTCGTATCTTGGTTAGCATTTTTATACTTAGCAACTTATATACCTATTTTCTTCTAATATTCTTAAAAGAAGTTTTGGAAAGTTCCAACATATAAATATGAAAAAATAAAATCAGAAAAGTAAGTAATAAGCTGCTGAACAATGAAACAACGTAAAAAAAGGGAAAATTATATATTAAAAAGATATATATATATATCCGTTTACGTACAATGTGTTTTCAGTTTACGTACACAAAAGTTGTTCAATTAATCAGTTAATATCCGTTTCTAAATATGGCAATATTGTTTGACAAAAAACAAAAATTTGCAATATTAGGTGCACAAAAATATGGCAATATTATTTGAAAAATGTAAATATCTTTTTGGTACATCACTAAAAGTAGTTACACAAAAATTGTTCAATTGATCAGTTAATATCCGTTGGCTATATTATTAGAAATTTATATATCCTAGTTTTGAGTTTTTAATGGTCAAAATACTATTAACCACTTGATAAAGCTATAAGCGGATGGGTAAAGGTAAATAATTTGAATTAAAACAGCCCCGCCTTACGAAAACCCATTCAGGGCCAATATGGTGTGGTTCACTAGTTTATTTGAATTTAATATTATATATTTAACAAAAAATAATTATTTTTGGTCAATTGAAAGAAATGTTGTACGGGAAAACATATATCTAATTTGGTTCGGTTAGTCAGTTCAGTCTGCCTCTTTTTTATTTTAGTTCCTTTAATAAAGGATCAATATTGAAACCGTTAAAAAATCGATTCAGTTCAGTTTAAGTTGAAATTTTTTGAACAATTTAATAACCGATAACTTAATGGTTTCGGTAAAATTTTAAAATATCATCTTTTAAAATAAATTTGGTCCGGTTAGTCAGTTCAGTCAGCCTCTTCTTTATTTCAATTCCTTTAATAAAGGATCAATATTGAAACCGTTAAAAAGTTGATTCAGTTCAGTTTAAGTTGAAAATTTTTGAACAATTTAAGAACCGATAACTTAATGGTTTCGGTAATTTAAAATAACATTTAGACCGTTTATTCGTAAATATTAATGATTATAAATCAAAGTAAATTTTTTTTTTAAACATATAAATTTTTTAAAAAAATTTTTAAATAAAATATTCATTAAAATTTTATTATAATTAATTTATGTGATTCTAACCACTGTAATTATTTTTTTCTTTCACATGTAATTTATCTAAGCAAAAATATGTCGCACCGCTTATTTTGTTATCATTCAAAATCAATTTCGTACCAGCTATTTTTACGAGCCGTACTTGTCCCGCTTTCTGCAAAAACCGCAGTTATACCGCATCGGCCCGCTAAATTTAAGATTTAGTAATAAAAATAATAAGAATATTGTGTTGTGCGTTATTCTATTTGAAAACAAAAGGAAGGTTTAAACACACTATGAGTCAAAATGGTAATAACAAATTTAGCGGTGCGAGACAGAAAAAATAAGCGGAACGATATGTTTAAGTGCGGTGTGAGAAAGAAAATTAGCGGTGCGGGACAACTGCAGTTATAATTAAATTTAGCAGTGCGGAATAATGTTTGAATGGTGAATAAAATAAATTAGCGGTATGAAATAATGTTTGAATGGTGAATAAAATAAATTAGCGGTACGAGTTAATATTTGAATGATGAAAGATAACAAATAATGCAAAATATGCATTAAATGTTGATAATTTAAAATACATTATCTTCATTAAAGAAAACTGTTAATTAATTCATAAAATTGATTATTAATATTTTATAAAATAATAAACCTAATTTTATATGTATAAAAATCATAATTCTATATATATAATTTGAAGTAAATCTAGTAAAATACTAAATCCAAAAATAAGTGCAATCTAAATCTAGTGAAATTAAGAAAATTAGAATCGGGTATTTTGATTTTCCCATAACAGATTGCAATATTGTCTCTTAGTTGTATTATGTGATCCCCATTTGATACTTCTTCTTCGTCTATATCACATGAATCCGGATCATTATATCGTCTCTGTCACTATTTCTGCAAAATCTGCATCTGAAAAATTTGTGATTTTGATAAAATTATGTAAACTCATTGTAGTCATTACCACTCTTTTTGTATGTGAATATTATATTTTGGAAAGTCACACAGAATCCGCCATTTCTTCTTCCAAACTCCGAAATTCCTTTTGATAACCGAACGTAAAGAAGCATGTCATCTACTAAACAACTCTTGCTTATTCCTTGGAGGAGCAGAGTTGAATTGCATCAAGTGATACATGCCAATGATGATATGTAAGGAGCTAGAAATTCTTGTTTGTTTGGATAGCCAGAATCAACAAGATAATACTTGTCTAATGGAGGGAAGGGAAACTCATGATCACTTTGTTCTTGTTTCGTTTTATTTTACTTATTTTTGTTTCCAAATATTTACATAGCATATAATATTTAGTACAAATATCTTGTGTGAAAAGGTCCAACATTATATTTTTTTCTTTTTATATGTAAAAGATAGAACGAAACAAAAGCCAACAATGCTTAGGTACGATAAGCAAAATATTCATTAAAAACAATACTATAAGTATAACGTTGATAGTTTTACTTTTAAATTTAAATCTAAACTCTAAATTTTGATATGAGAATTTAAATCTAGGTCTTAAAATAAGAAAATATATATTACAAATTAGATCTCAACTCTAAATTTTGGAACTTTATTTCATGAAACTGAAATATAATTTTATATTTTTAATTTATACATCATAGTTTTACTTTTAAATTTATATCTTTTTGTCAAATAAAAGACTATTTAAAACCTTTCTTGTTTATTATCTTGTGTATGTTTTATTGAGATTATCCGCCTATGAATTTTGGGATACCTTATGGCAACATTCAATCTATTATATAAAAGTAAGCTTTGTGTCTCACAAGAGTTTGACACGTAAGCTCTTCTCTTATTGACAACTCAGCATACTCATTAAATATTTTCAGAATCCGAAACAACTAAATCGACGCCTCCTCTTTTCTTTACGCTTTCACAGAAAGAAGCCAATTAGATGACACTTCTTCGTCTTCTCTCCTCTTCTCTTTCCTCTTAATTTTGCTAAGTTTCTTTGCTATAAACAAATCATAAATACTAAAAGACATGGATCCTTTTGTTCTCAACTATTCCATTAGGTTCCTTTCATGTGTTAGAGGTATGCTCATTAATTGTTAAGAAAAAATTCTATAAAAAACTCTAATTATTGTTGTTTGTCGGTAATTGAAACTCAAACTCATTGATCAATCAGATGATTTTAGCAAAATCTAAGTAGGCGATGGTGCTATGGCTAGAATTTTTGCATGATGTTCTTATCTTAATTAGTTAATACAACTTCCTCAGCTATTATAAGTTAATATCTTATCTTCTTCTAGAATTGAAGAATCAGCTTCCTCCGAGTCTGGTTATTCTTTGAAATACTCTGAATATTAGGAGAGTGAGAGCGAGAGTGAGGATGAGCGAAATACTGGAAGAGAAGAGAATGAAGCGAGAAAAAGAGAAGAAGAAGAAAAGATCTATGACTGATATGTGGTAAAGATTATGTTTTTTAGTAGAGAATTTTCTTGATTCTATAATTTTGTTAGTTGTTATTGATATTGAAATGATTGATTACTTATATGGTATGAATAAATGACTAGAGTTGACAACATGGTTGCTTGAAGTAAAAGAGACTAAGAATTGCTCCGATTTATTGGGTAAACTGGTTCTCCAATATTTTTAGGTATGACCTAACTATCTCAGTAATTGAATGAAGGTATCAACTCCGATGGTGAAGCATATCCTGGTAATTGAAGAAATGCGCCAAATATGCCCATGCTATGTTCCTCATAGCATATGGAGAAGGTATAGATCCTCAAGTGGTGTATATGTTAACTTTAAACGAACTCATCTTTTGCTTAAAGTATATAGACTGTAGTACTAAGATTTGATATCATTTGATGTGTTATTCATGAGATGTTATTTGGACGAAGCAAAAAGAAACAACTATACTCTATGCTCTAGTTGACAATGGTAAAAGCCACTTGCTTTAATTGTGGCTCATCACTCGTCTTTAGCTTTTTTGTCTACTTTATACCTTTCATCTTAGACCATCTCTAATCGGAGATATTAAGAGTATATTATATGGATTTCTAAGGCATTAAATCCTAAAAAATAAAAAAATAATTGAATTAGTTACACAGAATCTGTAGAATCAGTTATGAAACAAGAGTTTTTAGAAACTCTTCAGAACTCCTACGTGGCTGTTAGTGATAGGAGGATGAAACATAGAATGTTTTCACTTTTAGGTTTTTGTATCAGCTTCAAGGTGAGCATAAGGAGAGCTTGTATTGAGGTATTTATCGAAAGGCAAGAGCTATTTGAACAAAATTTGATATTGGAGAAAAGTTTTGTCAAGTCTAAAGAAGGTGGTCTTGGTTATGGAGGTGATTGGTCAATTAGAATCAATGTAGAAAATAACATGCAATATAACTTATAAGCAGTAATATAATTATTTTAAGGTTTAAAAAATAGTTTTTGTTAATTAAGTTTCATTGGGATAAGAATAGAATGGATGATGAAGGACATAGAAGTGTTAATCTCTTTTTCTATATAGCTGGTGAAGGTGGCAATGTTATAACTTTAGGCAAACATATATCAAAGCTTAAAAAGAGTTGTAGTCTAGCTTTAGGATCACGTGTAGATGTAGAAACTGGCATATGCATTTAAAATCACTGGTTTGATTAGAATTGACATTTAGATATCATAGTAATTGTTCTATGATTGATTTTTGGATGCTCTTCATTTGCAGAATCATATTAAAACACATTATGGTGGTTTCAAAGTGCATGACATTGTCAATCTCACTGTACATGTAATTTGTTTTTAGTAATCTGTTTTGATTATCATATATCTTGAATTTTTTTTTTTATCTTTGTTGTTGTGTTTTTAAAGTGTATGAACCAAGTTGTGTACTTTTAGTTTTTTTGTATGAACCCAGTTGTGTGCGTTGCTTGTACGAACCAAATTGTGTTTTGTTGGCTTGTATTGTGGTGTTTTTAAAGTGTATGAACCAAATTTTGTAATATGTATAATAAAATGTTTTATGTTTAATTTTTTAATTTAAGAACCCATGGAGGTTCTACTAAAGAAAAAAAAGTTAATGAATTAAGTTTATAGGTTTTTAGTGGGTACAAATATTAATAAAAAAATTTTAAACCATCCCCATAAGAAAATCTACCATTGAAGATTTTAGTATCGTAAACATCTTCACAAAAACAACTTACATCATATATGAATAGAAATACATATCCAAGTCTAGCCGATGGTAGGGATTCTGATGACAAAACCGTATTCATTAACCCAAACCTTGACCCGGTCGCATCTGATGTCTGCAATCCCCGAAATTTCTTCATAAATTATGACAGCTTCGACTTTTGAGTTCTGTCTTTCTATGACTTTAACCGCATAGTTTTCATCTGCTCCCATTAACTCCGGCCATGAAGATTTCCCTGCCAGCAGTTAAAGCAACCACATTTATATTATCTCTAAATCATTTACATTATATTCTGCACTTTAAAGATTAATTAATTAGTCCAGTCGATTTCTATTATCCCTCCCTGGGTGCATCAAGAACACAATAAATATATCCATGTTGGTTTAGGAACAAAATGAGAAATTTACACGAGTTTATTAGAATCAAAGATAATTAAAACCGTAACAATATAAATAAAAATTACCTTGACAAGTGTTGGATGACATTGTTCTTCTACTTGTGTACTATTGTGATGTATTTGATGTGCCTTTCTTTAAGAATTTGAATCCAATTTATAGGATTGAAGTAAAGGCTCAAAAGTCACACTTGTTCTTCAAATTATATATTGTTAGTTGTCTCACCAAGTCAAACGTGAACATGCGCCTCACGTTTGATGATATGAAAAATTAATAAGTTCTAAGCTACTATTTATGGAATCATTTGGCTAAAATAAATTTTGTCCAACATTTTCAGAATTTTGTTTTACAAATGCATTATCTTCTTCTACAAAATGAGATTGTTCTTTAGCGTAATTAATGCAGTAAATTGATTTCAGTTTATTTACTACTAAAGTAATGCATGTTTATAAATACATATATTTTATAATCTGTGAAGAAAACAAAACATTATATGATTGAAAACAAAATTAGACAATCGGCGAGAAAATTAGACTGAAAACTCTAATTCGTCAAGTTTAATTATATCTAAGTGGTATGTGATGTGATCTTGAGCTGGTCTCGAATATCTAGGTTCGATCTTTTTTCTCTGTGGAATTAGTATGGTAAACAAGAAAAATCAACTAAATTTAAATAGTGGCTCAAAACATTTAGTTTTTTAGTCGTATCTTGGTTAGCATTTTTATACTCATATACCTATTTTCTTCTAATTTGGTAGATTAATTTTGATAGTCCTATTTAAGTTCATACTTTTTATTATATTTGACTTTACTTTTTATTTTTTAAATATTTCTTGGATTAAATTTTTTTTTTTTTTTTTGATAAGTACACCATCATTTAGTTTTCATGCCTGAATTTGTATATATTTAATAAGGACATTTCATACTTGTTTAGATGTATTTTTGTTATAATGGATGTGAAAAGATTAAACAAGATTTTACCCAAAAAAAAAGAAAAAAACAGAAAACGTGAATACACAAGACAAGATTTAACATAGTTCACCAATTAACTATGTTTATAGGAAAACAAGGTACTTTAGTAAAGAGACTAAGTGTTTCTAGTTAGAATACAAATTAGAGTTAGAGAACAAGCGTAGTATAGTTAAATAGATATTAACCATATTTCCAATCTTAAGTTATGAACTTCGCATAGTTAGGACCAAATAAGATTACTAAATACAAAAATCTACAAATCACTATAAATTTAAAGTATATTTTAATAAATCTCCATCTTGATGTGAATCCTCTAAACATATCATATGTACCAAAATGACGCAATTCTATGTTTTTTTTTTTTTTTTTTTAATTAGCTTCCATTAATATAAATAACCCATTAAAGGGGGAAGTTTACAAATTAGATTACGTAAGTAAAGACCATATAAGAAACTAGAGTGAAGCTGAAGAAATTTGCTGGATCCAAAAAATTTTAAAAACCGACCAATCGGAACCATGTTTGGAGAAAACTCTCTTGTGATGAAGTGGAAGATGGCGTGTGAGTAGAGGTGGGGGTGGGGTTGAAATGTGTCTTCATTAAAGCATTCCTGTCGAGGATAGCTAGCTTAGCTTTCATGACTTGATGTATTTCATGGATAATTGTAGTAACCGGTTGATGTTGAGTTATGAACTCTTGCATTCCTCTCTTTCCATATGTAATAGATTCCAGCTTGATATAGGAGTCTGCATATAACAGTTAGCTTATTATTTGGAGGAGTGAAGTGTGCCAAGTGACCAAATACCTNAGGGGGGGGGGGGGGGGGTAAGTGTTCTGTGGTTAAATAAGGATGACCAAAGATCAGTTGAAAAAGAGCAATTAAATAAAATGTGAGTAGTGGATTCTGGATATGATGAACAAAGAAGACAAAGAGGGGAAACTGAGACTCCCCAATCAATTAGCTTATCCCTAGTGAAGAGTCTATCTTTGATCACAATCCAAGATAGAAAAGCATGCTTTAGTATCCTTTGTTTGAACCAAATTTCTTTTGCCCAAGGTACTATGGAGTTGGCATTGCGAAGGGCTGATCTCGTCTCTGTCGATGAGAAGAAGCTTTTAGGAACAGAGCCTGGAAGGTGCCATATGTATGTATCTTGTGCTGTAACAGAGAGAGTAGGAGGAGTAGATGAAAGACACGATTTTAGAAGTGATACAATGGGATTACGAGACTGAGGTAATAACCAATGCCCGTTTGAGACTGATTCCCGAACAGTTGCAAACAACCCAATTCCTGATGTTCTAAGGCCTAAGGGACCCGTGATCTCTAGAAAAGGACCGAGACCGGACCAATTGTCATGCCAGAAAGAGGCGAGTTCACCTGAGGCAACATTGCAAACAAGGAACGGTTTTGCTACGGATCTCAACTTCAGAATTTTCTGCCATATCCAACTGCCGTATCCCGAGAGATCTGAGAACCATAAATTTTTCTTCTTAATCAAGTGATTCCAGGTCCAAGAAACCCACAAAGATCCTCCTCTAGTGAAAAGAAGCCAAATAAGTTTCAGACCAAACACCTTCCCTGTTAATTCAATATTGGGCAGGCCTAAACCCCCTTCATTTTTTGGAGAACAAATCGTGGTCCAAGCAACTTTTGCTCCTGACGAGTTGCTAGGGTCCCCTTTCCAAAGAAAAGAAGCACACATTCTATTAATTTGTTTGAAGCAAGCTTTAGGCAAGGGGAAGATGGAAGACCAACAATTCAATATACTGTAAATGACCGATTGTATTAGTTGCAATCTTCCGGCGAATGAGATTTTGGTAGCTGGCCACGAACATATTTTGGATCGGATCCTGTCAAGAAGTGGCTGGTAGTCTTCTGATTTTAACTTTTGAGGAAGTAGTGGTAGGCCGAGATACTTGATAGGAAAGGAGCCTGGAGAGAGACCGCAAGAGGTGACTAATGCTCTTGTTAAAGAGTGATTGTTCCCATCTAGAAACAGCCTGGATTTGGAGAGATTTAAATTTAGTCTGGATCCTTCGTAAAACCGATTTAGAATACTGAGAACACCATTTAAAGAGGATGAGGAGCCATCAAAGAAAATAAGCATGTCGTCCGCGAAGCTCAAGTGAGTAACCAATGGGGAGACACATTGAGGATGGATTATGAAAACGCCAGAACTAAACCCTTTGTCGATTTCTTTAGCCAATATATCCATGGCTAAAACAAAGAGGGAGGATGAAATCGGATCGCCTTGTCTTAGCCCTTTTGCTCCCGGGAAAAAGCCAATAAGCTCCCCATTAAAGTTAATAGAGTATGTCGGAGATGTAATGCATTCCTCAATCCATTTGATGAACAGAGAAGGGAGTTCAAATGCTTTTAAAATGTTGATAACAAAGTCCCAATTAACGTTATCATAAGCTTTAATGAGATCAAGTTGCAAACATCCTCTCTTGGTGGACGCTGTTTTGTTAAAGCATGTAACTAGCTCGGAGGCAAGTAGAATATTCTCACACCTCAGTCGGCCCTTCACGAATCCCACTTGATTATTTTGAACCGCAGACGGAAGAAACAGTTTGAGCCTAGCTGATAATAACCGGGATATCACCTTATACACTGTATTGCAGCAAGAAATAGGTCGAAATTCGGAGAGAAGCTCTGTCCCTTTAACCTTAGGAATTAGTGCAATAACTGTGGAATTAGATTGACGAAGAGGGGACACTGTCTCGAAGAAGTGTAGAACCGCACTAATCAAAGATTGCCCAACTGTCTCCCAATTAGCAACAAAAAATTCTGGATTAAAACCATCCGGACCCGGGGCTTTATTTCTTGGCAACGAGAAAAGGGCTTCCTGAATCTCTGTGGATGAGGGAATCCTAGAGAGGGCTGATCGCATTTGAGACGGTGCACGATAGGGGTGAGGGCTTGTATCCGGCTGACTGAATAGGGGCTGATATCTGGATTGATTGACCCGAGAAGTTGATTGTTGATAGACATTGGCTTCATATGCTTCTTAGGGTTGATTCTATGCTTGATTTATGGAGT
>OVBE01016206.1:0-11053 GCA_900406425.1 Iberis pinnata | reverse complement strand
TGATCCTAAAATAAGAATAAATGACTTCTAAAAACTGCTAAAATTCAGAGACATCAAAATGCTAATGCAAAAATTCCTAAAAATCACAAACTTGCTAATAACATCTATAGATGCAACATATGAACACTAAAAGACCTAAGAAATGATGCTAAATGACTTCTAAAAATATTAAGACATCAGTGACGTCTTGGGTTTATCTTTCGACAAGGGAACACAATGAGAGACTAGTCTTGATGATCCGTGGAGGCGCAGCTCCTGGTTTTTCCATCTTATGCTTCACTTGAGATCGAAGATCAAACATCTACGCAATGACCTTCTTATGTCTTGGTTTTATGTGTCTCTCAATATCGTTCTTCTTGAGAGTCTTGGTGATATGAATCATAAGTGCATGTCCATGTGCTGCCCTAAAAAGTAACTCAAAAATAGAAACACTTGACCAACACACATTATTGGAAAACAAATAGTAGTCTTGCCTAAAGTAACGATTACTAACAAATTTCTCATAGGTCTTATATAATTCCATAAAATCATAACCTCTAGCATCTAGTTCCTTATAAGTCTTGCAATTAATTTCCTTGATGCTAAGGTTATAGATCATAATGTTCCTCTTTGACAATGTGTTGGCCACACCATTGTCCTTACCTTTCTTGGGATGAACAGAAAGCGGTAAACTATCACGGATAAGGCCTTTAACCAACTTCTTTACAGGAACAGGGGCTCATGAACATGAGTAGCACCTCCAATTGTGAGTCATTTAGAATATCCCCAGGTCTCCATATAAATGTTTGAGGTTGTCCTCTTACGCATAACTTCGAAACAGAAAGCTGAATGTAGTCGATTTTGAACAATGATTGTAATCAGCTTCGAACTCAAATGGGAACGATCTATAGCTTGAAACATTCCTTTTGGAGTGTAGATTGTGATAACAGGCTTAGTTTTGATCATGAGATTAATATTCGTCCTGATATGACCATCACAACAACATACGTCAATCTGCCATATTCCAGATTGGTGATCCAACTCTCCCTTGGGTAGTACGGGTTGTTCTTGTTCGTCAAAGTTGGATAATGTGTTTTGCATGAATTGAGATCTTCAATTAGATTTATCTTGATCTCTTTAGGTTTCCAATAGAAGGCATCTCCGACGAGAAAGTCTATATGCTCTGGTTCTTTAATCTCTTTCAGCTCACAAACGTCGGAGGTGTTTGTAGGAGCTGTTACTATGATCTCCTCTTGATCATTACTCAAACTTTCAATTCGGTTCTTCTTATGCTCTTCTATCTCACTAACTAAACTTATTTCACCTTCTTGTTGATCCACCAAATGAATTTGATCCTCCTTTGGTTCTGAAATCGTTGAGTCTACAAATACAAAACTCTCATATTCACTTCTTAGAAGTTCTTGATCTTCCTTGGCAGCAACAACTGGTTTCTCTCTGCTGATTACTTGAATAGTAGGTGCGACGAAGGGTGGAACTTCAAAGATAACACTCTTATATTTACTTCTTTTGAGTTCTTCATCTTCTTTGAATGAGACTTTCTTTCTGCGATTAGATGACTGAAGCAAATACGAATGGCTATCTTCTGACTTCTCTAGATGATCATCTTCTTTAAACACTACATTATGATTTTCCAGCCATCGGGAAACAATTTGGATTGATATTCGTTGCTTTCTTTCCCTCTTACTTGTGTCCTTCAGATTTTTATTCTCGTTCATTCGAACCTCCCTATTATCCATCCTATCTTCAATTTTTTGAGAAATTTTGGACATCTGCTGCGACACGAGTTTGGATAAAACTTTAATAGCTTCTGTTGAAATGTCCATCTGTTCCGGAATAAAATTCCAAAAACTTCTAAAGTAAAAAGTTTCAAGAAAATATAACAAGCATGAAAATTAACCGAGAAATTACGTAACCGAATTAAAATAATAACCCGGAAAAAAATCAGAACCAATTTAAAACTTTAACCGAAAAGACCTGAACTGATTTAAAAAAAAATAAAACTGAACCAAACCTAAACTAACAGCACTTAAAACAATGTTAAAAAGACTCGTAGAAACAAAACAAAGAACAAAAGCTAAAGACCTAACAACTAAACTATGGACATACCTAAAAATAATACTCAAAGCAAACGATGAAAAACTTAAACAGATTTGGACGATGAAACAATAACCTCGAAACCAATGGTCATACAGCAATAATAGGCATGTAAACAAAAGATTAAGCCACAACAACAGACTTGAACAATGTATAATCAAGTAACAGCAGCAATCAAGAGACACAGCAATTGAACAATCAGATTAGGCTATCCAAAACATATTGAAACGATCACTCAACAAGTAACAAGGAGAAACGAAACAAAATACGTGACTAACACACTTAGCAACAATCGAAACAAGCAACCGAGCTATTGAAATCCTGAGCCACAAACGAATTTCAAACAAAGAAAAGGGATGATCCGGATAGAACAACAATAGAAATGACATCTATGATCCTACAATGAAAACCGAATCAGAAACAAAACAACCTACCGACAAAAGCAATTATGATCAAACAAACAACATAATTTGAATGTAACAATAGAAAATTAAGGAGAATAACAACATGTATCGAAAGGATTACGGTTTAGAATGATTTTCTTAACCTCTATATCAGAGTTGGCTCTGATACCACGTGATATGATCCCGAGTTATCAACTCCAAAGCAAAGGCACTCCTAAGGCAATGATGTGATCCGTGAGTGTATGTGATGAATGAATGGTGTTGGAAAGTGACTGATATGCAACAAATAGGTTGGATTGATAAGAGAATGATGTCGAGATGATGATGATGAATGCGGCAAAGAGGCTAGACAGAACCTAATGTTGATGAACCGATGGATGAAGGTATGAGATGGAGATGGATTCGACTCAGAAGTGTGATGGTAAACACTCTTGATGGTTTGAATTCACTCTTGTAATCACAAGGGATTGTAAGGTGATAACTTGATCAATGAACAAGCTGGGTGAGACACTTTGATCTCACAAGAAACGTTCTTTATTTTCTCTTAATAATTTTGTTGTGCCTTAGACAAAGGAGCTAAGGCTCTCATTAATAGTGTTTTAGGTCAAAATTATGAAACAACAAAGCGTCTAACTTATTTTTAATTCTAAAAATAGCAAGGCGTCCTTTCCTAAATAGGAACCTAAGTGGTATGCCAATAAATCTAGTGTAGAAGTCGATGTGACTTGTACGTTATTCCCTCTGTAACATCACTTAGACAACCCCACGTACCAATGACCTTGCCTCGTTAAAAACCTTGGTAAAGAACCTCCTACATACCAAAATCCTTGCCAAGGAAAAGAGTACAAGATCATTACAGAAGTTACCTAATGAATGTTATCGGGTTCTTCAATCTTCAAGGATGAGATGTTGAATATACCCGCTCCAGCCTCCTTTTGATTAACATCTACACTGGTGATGAGTGAATGAACTTCTTTCGCCAACTCCTTAGCTTTTGAACGTGTTATCCTTCTAGCGAGCTCTAGCTTCTCTAGCTCTTCTGCAATAAAGGCATCAGCTTCGTTAGCTAATTCTTTATCTTCAACTAGATCGGGTTTATCTCCTTCCGAGCTGGTCACGATCACATCAGAAACTATGATGGGGACACTGCAGGGTATACCCCTTGAACCTCTCCCAAGCTTCACAGAATGTCTCATCACTCTTTTGTGCAAAACCAGAGATGTCATTTTGCAACCTTTTTGTTCGTGATGTAGAGAATAATTTGGAAAGAAAAGCTTTCTTGTATTCATTCCAGGAGGTATTGGAATTTTGAGGTAAAGCCTTCTCCTAGTGGTGCGCCTTGTCACCCAAAGAAAAAGGGAAAATGCGGTGTTTGAAAGCGTCCTCACTCACTCCGCTTATTTTTTTTGTAAGACTAAAGCGTCCTCCATTGGCAGCCTGTAAAACTTTTTCGCCTGAACCATCGCTATCAAACTATGCTTGATTTCGAAATTGTTGTTGGCCATAGTTGGTGGAGCAATCCCATGGCATTGAGTGTGGATATTTGGGGCATCACCAGCTCCAATAGGCCGCCCACCAGGAGGTACATTGTTGTTATTATTTTCCATTTGCAAATCCAACCTTCTTAGATGATACAAACGTTCCTGTTCTTGTCTAGCCCGAGTGTTTTCCCATTCAAGTGCACGAATGTCGTCAATGAGTGAAATTAAGTCAGTTGGTCCTCTGCTTCTCAGGTTTACACACTGGAATTAGTGTTGTAATTACCTGGAAACAAAGAAAAAAAAGTGAGAAGGTAGGGAGAAAACAAACTTGATCTCAATAAATTGAAAATCGAGAATGTAACAAACAAACACCCAATCGGCAACGGCGCCAAATTGATAGTAAGATTTTTACGTTCACTAGTTCAATTCCTATTATACTATCATTTCATTGTAGTGTAATAGGTTTTCAATCCAATCAGTTGTAGTTATTAACCACTCTAGATGCAATCAGAGCTACTAATTCAAGCCAAGTAAATAAAAAAGGGGTTAACTAATAGTCATAAATAAACAGAAAAAACTGGAAGTACAAACACATGATATAAGAACTATCATGCATCAATCAAAGGCTAAAGAGAAAACAACAAGTAAACTAAACAACAAAGAGAAAGTGGTACTAAAATGCAATAAAAGGAAACAGTTCATGAGGATAGTGGTAATTGATCAGTCATCCTCCTTGATCTACCTAGATACCTAATGTACCTCAAACAAGAGTTAATCCCTAGAAAACAGATTCAAAAATAATCAAATTCAATCTCTTGATAGATGATCTCAAACTAAGCAATATCCAGACCTAACTCTCGTTAACGGAACACTACCTAGCAGGCATGAAGAAACCATTTATTCAAGTCAATAAACACCCTAAACAACCAATCTCTTGGGTTAGGAATGTAAATCTCTGAAATCACCTTGTTCAGACATTTCATCAAACACCTTTTGGGTGTGGAATTGCCTAAGATCAGATTTCAATTAATCTGGGAGAAATATGCATTAAGAACAATGAAACATAAGGAAAAATGGACAACCAAGCTTAAACATCTAGGAGATTCAAGGATTCAGCACTAATCTACCCCATCCTCGAAAACCTGGGAAATTACTCATTACCTATGATGATCACGAAATCAGACAAACCAGAAAACGTAACTACTAAACAAATCATCAGGATCAAAGGTAAAACTCTTAAGAACAGTAAGAACATGAGGATCAGGAACCCAAAAAATGATGATCAAAAACTCCAAGAAAAAAAGACCCAGAAAACTGCAAAAACAAAACCCAGAAAATGGTGATCAAAACCAGTAAATGAAGTTTAAGATCAACATGCACTAGATATTTGTTAGCCTAAAGCTAAAAAAAAACATAAATCATAAAAAATCATAAACTGAAACTTGATTAAATAAAAGATATTGGTTTTGATCAGCAAGAACATCAAAAGCAAAAACAAAGAGAAAAATCTAAAAGAAGAACATAAAATAAAGCTTAGGTTCAAATGGAGGCGTGTTAGTGTTTATATAGTGGTTTAGGAAAACCCTAAACCACAAAAATAAAAATGATAAAATAACTGCACGTGGTTCCGTTTGATCCTTGAGGAAGAAGACTGGCTTGAATTAGGGTCAAGTCGAGGTCGAGTCAGTTTGATCATGGTGATCGAGTTGGAACTTCAGGGTCATCGATTTGGGTTGGTTCTTGATCGATTCAAGCTTGGTGTATGGCCGTGATTGAGTCTTTTCTTGCATTGGCTTTGATCGAGTTGTTCCGGGCTTGATCCAAACTCCATTGGGCTCGATCAAACATCAAGTTTGACTCGGGTTGACGTCGAGTTGGGTTTCGGACTGACTGGGTTAGCTCGGCCTTGAAGACTTGGCTCGACGATCGAGCTCGATGAAGATGACCGAGTGGTTGAGCCAGCCTTGATCAAGTTGGGCTCGGGCTCGATATGATTGGCTAGATGAGGACTTGGCCTGGTCGAGTCTAACTTGTCCGTTATGTCTGGTCGAGTCGGCTTGGCCTGGTCGAGTCCGGCTTGGAGTTGGCTTTTCCTTCTCCTTCTCCAAAATTGCAATGATGTTCAAAAAACTCCCTAAATACCTGAAATATTTCCAAAATGCACATGTATGCGAATGGTAATGCAAAACTACCTGAAAATGCAAACTTACTAAGAAAGACCTATGAATACAACATGTTGACAGCTAAATGAACCTTAGATGATGGTAAACGACTTCCTAAAACATGTAAAATGCAGAGCCATCAGCAGCTCGGAGACGAGCTGCTGACTCTTTCATACGAGTGTAGTTAAACGATGCCAAGCTAGTCTTTCTCATTCGGGCACAAGTAAAAAAGTGTGCAAGGTCGCGACAGAAATCTGCCTTGTCTAGGAAAGCTGCCAAATAAGAAAGACAAAAACAAAAGAGTTAGTAACTTAGAAAAATATACACAAAAAACACGAGCTGGGCTCAAAGATAACCTCTACCAGGCTCGGTGGTCCAGTCGGTAATAGCAAGATGAGTGGGATCACTAAAGGTGAGCTCATTCACCGGGAAGAAGAAATAAAGTGGCCTCCAATCTTCGTCTTTCCCTGGCATACTGAGAAGACCTTTCAGTTGGCATTTGTAGATACGTGAAAAGACCCATGGTGGTCGGGCGTGTTCTTAATAGTATAGATACGCACCAACATAGGCACAGTCAAGGAAGATCGCACTCCTCTGCAAAGAGATGAAGACATACTATGGAACGAACAAGGTTAGGACATATCTGCGGAAGTGCAGCACCCATGGCGTGCATGAGAAGTACCAAGATCTCAAGAAGAGGAAAGGTGAGGCTGCAAGCCCTGGAAAACACCTCATAGGTACAATAATGGCCCTCCCTAATAAGTTACGGAGACTCGGAATCTAAAGGAGAAACTAAGGAAATGTTCTTCGGAATCCAACAACTACGTCTAAATTCCCTTAACCTATGCTTAGAACATGAGGAACGAGGGTGAGGAACGATGTGTGTACCTAGAACTGAAGATACAAGAAGAAGAAAAGATTGTTCCGACTCAACAGAGATAGCGTTATATGGAGATTTGTCACCAGGATTAGGAGAGCGGAGGAGTTCCTCAGGCCAAGCAAGTCTCGAGACCTCACGGGCCAAGCTGCTCGGAGATGCAGTCTCGAGCTCAAGGTCCGGAGAGGAACATGACTTAGTACGAGTAGGAGAAGAGCGCGATGACACATGGGCATTGTCAGCTCGAGGTGTGGGCTCTGTGTGGGAGAACATAGCTTGTTGGTGGAACGGCTCGTGACGCGGTGCTTGGCGCAGGAGTTCTGTGCGGGTTTGGTACACAAGCAATCTTTAAGCGCAAAGGACTCCATGTGGGCTTGGATTTGGTGCAGGGGATCCATGCGGGATGTCGATGCGAATGGTCTAGTTTTTAGTGTGGCGTACATTATGGACGGCTCAGCTCGGGTGAGTTATGAAAGGACCCTACGCGGGTACGACCCAACTTGGGAAAAAGTGTGGGAGACCCGGCGTGGCGCAAGCTTTTCTTGGGTGCTTTTTTGGATTCGACATGGGCATATTTGGCGCGGGAACAGCCCGGCTTGGCCTCGAGCCCAAGATCCAGTACTGAGCATGGACAAGTAGGACGGCCCAGATGGTTACGGAACTGAGCCATAAGGCTCCCGGACCGGATAGAGTCCATGGAGGAGAAGAAGAGGAAGAGAGAAAGGAAAGGATGAGAAAAGTAAAAAGTAAAATGTGAGGAAGAAAATGGATGTAGGATATAAAGTAAGAGAGAGAAAGAGTAGAAGTGAAAATGAAAATAAAAAGGAGGGAGTAAGAAATATCTAAGATATTTTCTCTCCAAAAGCAAAGGAAAACATTTTCTTAAGAACTAATGTTTGAATATTTGAAAAAGAGTAGAGTTAATAGCTGAAAACAGTTTTTCACGAGACTTTCACCGCAAGACGGATCAACCTCCTAAAAGTTTTACTGCAATTCACTAAAATTCAAGAACATACACAAAGCAAGGAATAAGTCTAGACAGAAAAAATGAGTAGGATACCTTTTTATTAGTCTTGAGCAAAGAGTTATGAAGCTTTCTTAGTAAGTGAATCGGGATCTCCTGTGCAAGAATCGAGAGAAGCAATGAAGAAAACATAAGAACTCAAAAATTCTTACTGCTTCATATAGTAGAGTGGGGGGACTGAATTAAAGGATCCGGATTTTGGTTCTTACCCCACCGTCGAATCCGCCCCGAATCATGCCGAATCTTTACTAAAGCCCAGGACAGCGTGAAATCAGTGATTCCATCAAAAGAAGACTTCCATTAATGGAATAGGGGGCAAAATATGGGCACATAAATTGACCCGGCTCAATCTGTTGGGCTCAGGTTGGTTTGTGGTATAGAGAAAAGAAGAATGGGCTGGAGCGGCCCACTCTAAATCTAGCCACATTCAGAGAGCAGTTTCGGCGTTCCGGAGAGTCGGTGTATGGAGAGAGCTTGGTGCGTGTGGAAGAGTTAAGTGCACGGAGTGACCGGTCCATGGGGAGAGCTCTATGCGTGGAGAGCTTGGTAAACGGATTGTCAAATCTTGTTGAGCCGTGATCACGGTCGGAGAGTCGTGACGGTATATCCGAATATGGACGATAGCAAACCACTCGAAGCCTGTTACATGAGAGGTATATAATGGGTCGGCGAAGCCCATCTCGAGCAGAGCTTCATGTGGGCTGCCTTGGCTCGTTAGAATGCCCAGGGCATTGTCTCCAAAGGAGCAACAAAAGTGGACTGAGCGGACGGTTATGAGAAGTTCAAAAGACGCAACGGCGAATCAAGAACATTAAATATGCACTGAGTGCAAGGGATGCACAAGGAACCGCAAAGAGAGTCCTATATGTGGGGCGGTCTGGAGAGTGGACCAAAAATATTATGTAAAAATTAGCATATTCTTTAGAGAAACTTGTAACTCTTGAGAGATCATTGTAATCAAACTCATATTTTAGTAAAAATAACATTTATGTTTATCTATTCTAATCAAATTCGGTGTGAGGGAAATTCTGCTCTCACAACTTGCTTGATTTGGGTGTTAAAAGTGTTAGATTTAGGTGTTATAATATGTTATATTTATGATTTGTTTGTTTGAATTTTTACACTTAGAATTTTTAGATTTAATTTGTTAGAATTATAATTTTAAACATTACGTAAAAGTTATTCAAAATTAAACCAAAATAATATATTTGAAATAATAAATAAAAATTAAATTAAATTATTCTACAAGTGAGATCTTCTATAGCCTCATGAATTTGTTCGTTCTTATAATTGTTAGTTTGACAAAAAATTTCATTGACATTTTTTATTATGAATAAGTAACTGTGAGTTTAATTGTGTTGTTACTTATATACTCGTAAATTGGTGGAATGGCTCGTGATGTGGTGCTTGGCGCGGAAGTTCTGTGCGGGTTTAGTGCACAGGCAATCTTTAGGCGCAAAGGACTCCATGCGGGCTTGGAATTGGTGCAGGGGATCCATGCGGGCTCTTGATGCGAATGGCCCAGTTCTTGGTGTGGTGTACGTTGTGGACGGCTGAGCTCGAGTGAGTTATGAAGGGACCCTACGCTGGTACGACCCAACTTAGGAAAAGGCGTGGGCGACCCGGCGTGGCGCAAGCTTGTCTTGGGTGCTTCTTTGGATTCGGCATCGGCATATTTGGCGCGGGAACATCCCGGCTTGGCCTCGAGCCCAAGATCCGGAACTGAGCACGGGCAAGCGGGACAGGTCAGATTGTTACAGAACCGTGCCATAAGGCTCCCGGACCGGATGGAGTCCATGGATAAGAAGAAGAGGAAGAGAGAAAGGAAAGGAGGATAAAAGTAAAAAGTAAAATGTGAGGAAGAAGATGGATGTAGGGTAAAAAGTAAGAGAAAGAAAGAGTGGAAGTGAAAATGAAAATAAAAAGAGGGAGTAAGAAATATCTCAGATATTTTCTCTTCAAAAGCAAAGGAAAACATTTTCTTAAAAACTAATGTTTGATTTGAAAAAGAGTGGAGTTAATAGCAGAAAACAGTTTTTCGCGAGACTTTCACCGCAAGACGGATCAACTTTGCTAAAAATTCTACTGCAATTCACTAAAATTCAAGAACATACACAAAGCAAGGAATAACTCTAGACAGAAAAATGAGTAGGATACCTTTTATTAGTCTTGAGCAAAGAGTTATGAAGCTTCCTTAGTAAGTGAATCGAGACCTCCTGCGCAAGAATCGAGATAAGTAATGAAGAAAACGTAAGAACTCAAAAAGTCTTACTGCTTCATATAGTAGAATGGGGGAGTGAATTAAGGGATCCGGATTTTGGTTCTCACCCCACCGTCGAATCCGCCCTGAATCATGTGGAATCTTTACTAAAGCTCAAGACAGCATGAAATCAGTGATTCCATCAAAAGAAGACTTCCATTAATGGAATAGGGGGCAAAATGTGGGCACATAAATTGACCCGGCTCAATCTGCTGGGCTCAGGTCGGTTCGTGGTATAGAGAAAAGAAGAATGGACTGGAGCAGTCCACTCTGAATCTAGCCACATTCAGAGAGCAGTTACGGCGTTCCGGAGAGTCGGTGTACGGAGAGAGCTTGGTGTGCGGGGAAGAGTTCAGTGCACGGAGTGACCGGTCCATGGGGAGAGCTCTGTGCAAGGAGAGCTTGGTGAACGGAGAGTCAAATCTCGTTGATCCGTGATCACGGTCGGAGAGTCGTGACGGTATATCCGAATATGGGCCATAGCAAGCCACTTTAAGCCTGTTAACATAAGAGGTAAATAATGGGCCGGCGAAGCCCATCTCGAGTAGAGCTTCGTGTGGGCTTCCTTGGCTCGTTAGAATGCTCGTGGCGTTGTCTCGAAAGGAGCAACGAAATTGGACCAAGAAGACAGTTACTAGAAATTCAAAAGACGCAACGGCGAATTAAGAACATTAAAGATGCACTGAGTGCGAGGTGTAGAAACCCGTATTTTGACTAGAAATTTTTTTCGTTTTTATATATATCTTTCGGT
>OVBE01016205.1:0-11053 GCA_900406425.1 Iberis pinnata | reverse complement strand
GGTCACAGTCTCATAATCGAGCCAAGATTTTGACCGAGCCGCAACAATGCCGTGATCAAGTCGCTTGAGAAAATTTTCATCGAGCCACAAAGGCGTCTTGATCGAGCCACAAAAATGATGTGGCCGCGCCATGGAAACGTCTTCATCGAGCGGAACGTAGTGTGATCAAGCCGCACCAAAATGAAATCGAGCAGGGCTGATCAGATTGCGCATTCAACTCCCGAGACCCAACAACTCGATCAATACAGCTCGATCAGCTACTCTCTCCCACTCAACCTGAATACATTACCACTCCAACCCCTTTTCATTGTATATACCATATCATATTTTCTTTTTGTTGCTGTGTTTTGGTCCTAAATTCCCCTTTGTATTTATATTACACAAAGGACTGTTCAATTTAAGTTAGGGGAGAGTTTAGGAGGTATTGATCATGTTTACTTGTTTTCTTATTCCAACTTTGCATCTGAGGCATACAAAAGAAAAAAAATGAAAATTTTTCGAAAATTGTTTTAAAAAAACAGAGTGTTCATGTAGTTGAATTTAGGATGTCAGAATTATAAGTTTGTCACCTGCATCTGCATATGGAACTAGGATGATAGTAACCTTGTAAGTATGGTGTTTTCTTAGATAGTATTAATGCCCTGGTTATTAGTTGTCTAATGCATCCTGATTAAGTCTGAAGTAAGACTGCACCATACTTGGAGTGTGAAGTTGCATGATCCTTCATCTGAAGCATGTTGTGATATGAAGTTTACCTCTGTTTATTAGAGCCTAAAATTGACGTTTAATTATCATGTTTGTGTGCTAGATTTGAACTCATGGATATGATATACATATTTGGATTATCTTCTACCATTTTACCACTCTTGTTAATCCAAGTAGACTCCTCACCCTTGGACCTTGCCTTCTTTCAAGCCATGAATTTATCATTGAATGTCAGATCTTTTATGTAATGAGCTTGGTAGAAAGTGTTAAGTTCGAACTCACAGGAATGGAATTTCATATAGTTATATTCCATGCTTTTCGAACTAGATATGACTAGATGGGGTTTAATTTTGGGTATTGGGGTTGGTTTGAAAAATGATGAAAAGATGTGGGAAGCTGGTAGAAGAAAGGGTATGATTATGAACCTTAGGAGAGGAAAGGAAAAGAAAAAGAAAACAGAATGGTCTAGTAAAGGGTTTGGGGAAAAATATATGAAGTGTATGGTTAGTGCAGAAACATGAAAAGAAATGACAAGGAAAGAAAAGGGTAAAAACCCAAGAAGTTAGTGAAAAATGAAAAAGGTCAGAACCATTAGCACTAAAATCAGGAAGTCCCCAAATCCGCTAGAAATCAAATAAGAAAGAACCTTCTCCTAAGAATAGTTAAGGAAAAAATAGAAAAGGGAAAAATGTGAACAACTAAGATCACTTAGAAACTTAAAAGGGTAGAATTACGGTCTCCTACTGGGTTTAGAATCAGGAAAATTTAGTTTCATTGACTTTGGGTGGATGGGATTCTGTTCTCGTATGCATATAAGTGTTCTAACCTTTAGCATCTGCTAAAGATCATTCCCTTTTTGAGAGAACCCTCATCTGAAATATAAGCCAATGCATAAAAAGGGTCATTTTTATCCCTTAACCCGTCCCGTAGACAAACGAGTTCAATGAACGTGCATGACTTGATCCATGGTTTCTGTTTAATGAATGTTAAAGGGGTAAATGAATTTGAATGCATTGTAGAGGTTGGAACGGATCTGGAACGAACTGTGATGAGTATGGCTAAGGTTTTTAAGTAGGATGACATTAAAATTGCATTCTAGAACTAGTAACTTGGACGTTGATGTTCCCTATTTTATCAGCATATTTTGGTTATGAGTTCTCATTTTCAAACTTCTCTTCCAGGCTTCTGATTTACTTGCTTGAGGCAAGCAAGAATTTATTTTGGGGGAGTTGATGTTTGATATTACTCGGTTTTAATGCTTAACAGTGGGCATTTATGTCTACTGTTATGCATTATCCGAACGTTTTCTTTAATTAAATTTGCTATATTTTCATATTCTCAGGTGTTCAGGTCGATTTGAACTTAAAGAATAGATTCTCTACATTTTTGGATGGAATTTGACTAAGTGAAGAAACGAGAGGTTGGTCTGGTTTTGGAATGATCAAGATGATGAAAAGAAGCCGAAATGTACTTAGATCGATCGGTCCAACCTTGGACCGATCGATCCAGTCATCCAGGGAAGAAAAAAGATATGGAACGAACGATCCAAACTCGGATCGATTGATCCAAAGTACCTAGAGAAGATGGACCGATCGGTCTACATATGGATTGATCAATCCATCATGTATACGATATTTTTCGTTTTTTTGCAAGAAGAGTCCTCAAGCCTATCAAGTTTTCCATATTTTATTATTTTACTTTTTTAGCCTATAAATACATTGTGATTTAGGCTTTTAGAACTAAGCTTTATTTTATTTCTCAGAGAATTACTGAGGGGGAGGAGATTCAACTTTGTATTTGGAGAAGATTTCTGAACCCTTTATATTATATCTCTATTTATTTTACTATGTGTTCTTCAAAGATTGATTTGTGTTTGTTTTTCAATGTCTGAGTAGTTCATTAGTTAGGATTTATGGTTTCCCAGGGAAATCAGGGTTTGATTGTTAGATTTATCATAAGGGGATAACAATTGTTAGGTTCTTAGTCTAGACTTGTTACTAATGCATGAATTAGAGTAGCTAACTAGTTCATTGATATTAAACTGATAAACACAAAAATATTTGGTTTAGAAGTTGGATCTAGTCTAGATGAATAAGTGATTTTGCTTGCGAGAGTATTGTCTTGATTGCTTATCAACAATTGAATCTGAACTGTATTGCATGATCTATTATTTAACAGACGTTGAGAGTTTGTCTCTGATAATTTGAGCATAGGGTTTAGTACTCCGAGAGGAGATTAATTTGTGCTGCGTGCTGCGTAGATGCTGCGTAGATGGCATGGTTAATTTGTGATTTCACCGCGTGGACTTCCACAACTGTTTTCACGAGATGAATTCTGTGTTTTGATTCATCTCGCCAGTTGGCGAGATGAATCTCGTGTTCTTATTCATCTCATGTTATGGTTCATCTTGCCATTTGGCGAGATGAATTCCATGTTTTGATTCTTCTCGCCAACTGGCGAGATGAATACTTGCTCTGGTTATTTGTACTTGGATATTATTCGTGCTGTCCGTAAATGTATCTTGGACTAAAGCGTTTTTCATAAGGGAGCGTATCTTTCAAGGTTTCTCTTATTCGTCGGACATTCATTTCTAGTCCAACATCCGATGTAAGCGGACCATCTTGCCTTGTTAATACCTTAGTGATAGGAAAACCTGGTGGGAAAAACCTTCTCGACTAAGGAAAAAACAGTATAGAGACGACCACTTAGCGATTCTACGATTGTTGTTTGATTCTTCTGAAACATATTCTTTATGGTCTTTCGGAAGTATCGCGACTTGTTACTTTGATCGTGATGATCTGACTAGTGCGGTGTGATGACCGGATCGTGTGATTAATATTTCAGTGACTGTTTTTAGACATCAATTTTGTCGTGACCGTTTTTTGACCCCAACAATTATCTTTTTTTTTTTTTTTTTTTTCACATCTTCCAATTCACCAAATAACACGATTACTTTCTAGGAAAGAGCAGCTATCGGAATCGTCACCCCTTATAGCGACCCTCTTGTAATCGATCTCGTCATAAAAGACTTCGAGATCGTAAGAGTCCTCCTCGATACAGGAAGTACCATAAACATGATCTTCCACGATACGCTAAACATGACGGGAATCAAATTGTTCGAAGTCAGACCCAAGCCAACACCTCTCACTGGTTTCTCCTGCACGACAACCACAAATCCCGGATCAATCCAACTCCCCGTCGTGGCAAAAGAATTCACCAAAATCGTCGACTTCGTGGTAGTCAACCATCCTACCATCTATAACGTGATCTTTTGAACGCCTTGGATAAAATCCATGAAGGCGGTTCTATCGACCTACCACTTAAGCATCAAATTCCCGATGTCCCACGAAATATCCGTAATTTGGGGATGTAAAAAAAAGCAAGACTATTCTTCCTATCCGAGCATAAACTAAGATTGGTCTTAACAACACCAGTGATCGGACCCAAACAAGCGAAGACAACTCAGCCGCTAACCAAAAATGCTTCGGAAAGACCAAAAAATGCTTCAAAAAAACACGAACGATTCGTTAATTTAAGTAAGGGCTCAACTAAGGAAGGTAATCAAGCCTCCAAGCCCAACATTCTGGACAGAATGGTGTAACCAACGCCTGAATTAATCGTTGACCCAATCGTAGTCACTGTAGCTAAAACGAACAACGCAACATCGCCAAGTGAGTAAACCACGCGTGGCAACAAACTAAACTACAAAACGGATTGATCCCTTAAAAGGGTACGTAGGAAAATTCTCACGAGAAAAGTGCAGCTTTCCCCCTGTTCAAAAAGGGAGGGAGTGGGTACGTATACATATACTCCCATATTTTAAGAGTATTTTTGTAAATTGGGTACTTTTTGTTTTCTAATTTGGAAAATAGGTACCTTTTTTATTTGATAAGTAGGTATATTTGTTTATTCACCAAATCATTCATCATTCGCGCAAACAATTCATCATTCACATGACTCATTCATCTTTCACACAAAACAATTAATCATTCACACGAACGATTCACCGTCATCATTCACGAAACGGAAAAGTACCTAAATAAAAAGATTTTTACAAAATACCCATTTAGCAAATTACAAAACTTTTTAGTACCCTATTATCAAATTTTCTATATTTTTAATTATATACGTTTCTGTACTCGATATTTTTCGAAACTTTTATGAAATAAGAAAAACACATCATTACTTAGTAATTTCCGCTATCTCTTTACATCTCAAACATATCTAATCAAAATACATCCGAATAACAGTGAAAAACCTCGTAGAGCCCATAAACTGGAATCATACGAACAAACCTCCTAAACAAAATTCAACTAAGCTTTTTCCTCATTCACAAGGATGGACATTCTATTCAATGAATCGCAAGAACATCCCTCAAACACATTTTGAACGAAAAACCTTTGAGCGGAAAAGAACTTTCAAAAAAGAAAGACGTCGCAAACTTCTGAAAATAAACTTCTAAATTCGTATGAATGCAGTCATCATAGACTCCAAAATCAAAACGTGCAGACACTCGCTCCTCTATCGAACCCGTCGATTGGCCCCAATGGAAGAAATAGTCACCTAACCTTTTGTAAGATTGGTTCTCTTATATTGCTCGGTTTTAATGCATTTTAGTGGAAATTTATGTCTGCTATTATGCATTATCCGAACGTTTTCCTTGCAAATTTTGGTACATTTTCAGGTTTTCAGAAGTTCGGGTTGATTTGGACTTAAAGTAAAGATTTGCAACATATTTGGATGGAATTTGGCTAAGTGAAGAAATTAGAAGTCGATCCAATCTTGGATTGATCAATCCTGAAGAATTCATCCTCGGACAAGCGAAGATTGATTGGTCCACCCTTGGATCGATCGATCCACGTATCCAGAATAAAGCAGAAAAAACCAGAAGAGATAGATTGATCGATCTACACCTAGATCGATCGATCCAAAGCGTCATAAGAAGCCATATCGATCGATCCACACCTAGATCGATCCACTGAACCTTCGAGAAAAGTGAATATTTTCCATATTTTTGCAAAAGTGTCCTCGAGTCTATCCAACTTTTTCTATTTTATTTATTTTCCTTTTACACTATAAAAACCTCTTAGTTAGGTTTTATTTCATTAAGCTTTATTTTATTCAGAGATTTTACTAAGGGAAAGGAGATTATGAAACTCTGTATTTGGGGGGAAGTTATCTCTAAACCCTCGTTATATTCCAATATCTGTTTTTATCTTTTGATTGAAATTATATGTTCTTCAAAGATATTGATTTGTGTTTACTTTTTAATGTCTGAGTAGTTCACTAGTTAGGTTTAAGGGTTTCCCAAGAAAATCATGTTTGATTGTTAGATTTATTATAAGGGATAACAATTGTTAGGTTCTCAGTCTAGATCTGTTATTAATGCATGAATTAGAGTAGGTAACTAGTTCATTGATTTTAGATTAACAAACACAAAGGGATTTGGTTTTGAGATTGACCTACTCTAGATGAGTAAGTGCCTTTGCTTGCGGGAGTATTGTCTTAGGGGCTTATGTACTTATCGAATTTGATATGTAATGCATGTTTGAATTATCTAAATACGGCGAGAGTTTTTCTTTAGTAATTCAAACATAGAGATCAAATACTCCGGGAGGAGATTTGTCTAGATTTTGTCTTTTGAGTTGAGAACTATTTTCAAAGAAAATCCTTGCATGATAATATGATTTTTAAGCCTAACTACTTGTGGATTGCCTATTGCCTGATGTTTTTAGTTTATCATTTACAACCGTTTGATTTAATTACTGTTTTGATTTCGATACAAACGTCTTATTACTCCGTATTAGCTTGATTTGAGATAAAAAATGAAAGTTATGTTGTTTTGGTCTCTGTGGATTCGACCCTTTACTATGCTACATTGATCTGTCTCTACAGTATAGTTTTAGGAATAAATTCTAAGCTTAATAAAATTTTGGCGTCGTTTCCGGGGACCAAGAGTGTCTTTTAAGTTTTATTTAGAATCTAGTCTAAAATTATATTTTTTTAGTACAAATCTCGTTCTTTCTTCTTGTTTTTATTTTACAGGTGCATGACCAGAAGATCTAACAAATTCTCTGAATTTCTCAACCTTAGTATGCAGAACTCGCGAAGTTAGAACGCTCAAACCGAAAAGCTAAGCAGAACGCAAGCTCATCCAATCCAATGGTTGATAACGTTAATATGAACAATCCGGTCGATCCTGAAAGTCAAATCGAATTACCTCCCCTAGACTCAATCATATGATTCTCCATCCAGTGGGAGGAGGAGCTAACGATAATCAAGTCCCACAAGGTCAACCAAAAGCTGATGGCAACCAGATACCACCGGTAAACCAAGTTCCTCAGAATATCGATGCAAAAAACTTTATCTTGTATGGCGATCCGGACAGAGTTGCTAATAAACGCCAACCTCATAATCACCCTCTAGTTGGTTCTTTCAACAATCCTGAAGCATTCTTCGCTAACAGAAATCCTATCTAACCTCAAGATCCTCAGTGTCAGGAGTACCAATTGCCCATTCATGTCGTTCAGATGATTTATAACAATCAGTTTAGTGGTTTACCTATTTAGCACCCCATGTATCACATTGAAAACTTTGAGGAAATTTGCATTACTACCAAGCTTATTGGGTATCACGCAATTTTATGCACTACAACTTGTTCCGTCATTTTCTAGATGAGTGAGCACTTCGCTGGTTGAAATCTGTACCCGCTGGTTCTATTGTAACTTGGGATGACTGCAAAGCCAAGTTTCTCAACCCCTTCTTGACCACTACCAGGACCAACACACTAAGGAACAAGATCTCTGGATTATGCAAAGTCCAGTAGAATCATTCTATGAAGTCTGGGAACGATTCAAGGAGCATCTCTGTGTATGCCCACATCATGGTTTCTTAGATATAAGTCTCCTCAACACTTTCTATAGAGGAATAGATCAGAAGTACCAGATGTCCTTAGATACCACGAGTGATAGTGATTTCATGACTAAAGCTGTCCCGATGCCTATCGGTTGATAGAGAACTTAGCTATTAGCAACAAAATTATTGCCTAGACTTTGATAGAAGAGCCAGAAGTACTACATCTGATAACTCTGAACTCTCTGAAGTGAAGGGACAAGTCTGAGAGATGAAAGGGCTGCTCACTCAACTTCTCAAGAATGAAAACCATAAATATGTCAGTTTTGCTGAATATCTAGAAGTTGATTGCTTTGCTATGCAAGAGAAAAATACTGAAGGGGTTGAAAAGGAGGTGAATTACACCAATAGCCAAGGTCAAAGGGTATACAATCAAGTGTATAATAAAGGGTACAATAAGAATCATCCCAATTTCTCTTGGAGAAGTACTAATGTAGAAAATCCTCAAGATCAAGTCTACCCAACTTAGCAGCAAAAGACCTTTGTGCATAACTTCAATTCAGGCGGTTTTCAACAAACCTCTCAGCCTGCATACCAACAAGAACCTCAACCTCAGTCTCTGCAAGGAAACTCAATCGAAATAATGTTCAAACAACTGTTGGAGGGGCAACAACAGTCCCAAAAAGAAGTAAAGGAACTGAACCAGAAATTTGAAGCTCTATCTACACATGTGAAACATTTTGATACTCAGGTTGCTCCGACCTTTGAAGCACTAGAGAGACAAACTGGTGTTTTTCCTGGGAAAGTTGAAGACAATCCTAAAGGATATTATAAGTTTTTAGTTACAAATCTGTTTGTTGAGGAATATGAGATTGAAAAAGGGAGAAGAACTGGGTGAAAATCAGAAAGATTCAAGTTTAAAAATTGTTGCAAAAACTAATGCATGGTCTCCAAAATGATCGATCAAGGCTGTATCGATCGGTCTAGCTCTTCAGGGAGCTACGGCCCACTTAGATCGATCGGTCCAGTCTGGATCAATCGATCCAAGCAATCTGGAAAAATCTAAGAGTTCAGATTGATCGGTCTACATTGGACCGATCGGTCAAAAATTTTATGGCGGTTCTAAAAAAGACAGATCGATCAGTCCATGCTAGACCGATTGGTCCACCAATTACTCGGAGTCCCAAATCGCTTCGAATCTACAAACCAACAAATTCTTTACCTACTGCAACCTACAAAGCCCAAACCAGAATTTGAGTGTGAAGGGATGATAGGGAAGCAACCAAATCCACTTAGGAAACTTCATATGCTACAAGATCCTAGGGAATTTGTGGTCTATATTCGATCAAAAAATTGGAATTCAAAGACTCTCTCTGTGGTATTCGAGCTAATGTGAGCGTCATGTCAATGGTTGTTGCAGAAAGATTGGGAATTTCACGTATTGAGCCACCCAAGATGACCTTTAAACTTGCTTATGATTCTAATGTATCTTCTAGTGGATTTATCTCTAATCTATTGGTACAATCTTGGAGTTGCCTAGTTCCTGTTGATTTTCATGTCTTGGAGATGAATGGGAATTCAGATGAACTGTTGGTTTTAGGGAGACCTTTTCTTGCAACTGTAGAAGTCGTGGTAAATCTTCCTAATCAGCGTTTATCCCTAACAAAAGTCAAAAAAATAGTTTTCTATCCAGTAATCCCTCCAAATGGTAAATCCAGACTCACTATGGTTAAAGAAGAGGAGATGAAGCATGAATCTCACATCGAACCAAATATTAAGGGTACAATTGATGGAGTCTTGCATGAAGAAGCTCAAATTTCAACAAGGAGTAACATTTCAAAGGCCAAGGAGAAAGCGAAGGTGAAACCGAAGATGACCAAGAGAGACTCTCAAGTGACTTTGATTCCTCAGGAAATAGTTGGAGATGTGATTGAGTATAAGGTGAAAAGAAAGGGAATTTCAAAACCATTCTCAAAGTTTAGAGCATTCTTCACCTTATAGCTTAAGGAGAAAGGAACATATGTTACAAAGGATGTGATGAGTAAGGTTCTGAAGCTAAAGATATGTGATTTTGGAGCTTGTTATGGAGCATCTCTTGATGTTGATTCAATCCCAGGTTAAAGGGTAAGTTTGTCAAGATATTGAGGTTAAAAAAGCGCGGAGTGGGAGGAAACCCACTATTTGGTGTTTTAGATTTAGTATTTTTAATTTTTGAGTCAGTTTTGCTTTTAATTACTAACCTATGGATTTTTAGTTTTGAGTTCTATGTGACTTAGGATATTACCGGTGAAATATCTTCAAGATACTCGGGGTTATCTCTTATCTATTTTCATTCCTAATCATCTCACTTGATTTGTTAGTTATCCTAATGGTTTCTTTCTTGATTCTAGTNNACCAGCTACTCACAAGGAGACTCAACAGATGAAGAGATAGAGGAGATGCAAGATTTAGAAGAAGCTTTCAAAGTAACAGATGGAGTGATCACTAGAGCCAAGGCTAAGGAGTTAGCTAAATCAGTCAAGAGTTCACTCAAGAGGATGCAGCTAGGAGACTCAACACCAAGGGACATCTACAACATCTACACATATGCAAATGAAAAAGAAGATCAAGTTAATACACTAAGTAACTAAGTGGTTATCTTGCACTCTTTTCCTTTGCATGGTTTTGTCCCAATGGGTTTTCTATGCAAAGGTTTTTAACGAGGCTTGATAATTCACTTTCCCCTAAGTTACTTAGTTATTACTTGATCAAAGGAGGGAAAATGTCTATTCTACTTGAGAAGAACTTAAATTTCGAATTTCAACTCAAGAGACATCTTTTTGCATGTTTTCATTTAATTTCCAGCCTTAAAGACAATTCTGTTATTTCCAAGAGAAGGTGCATGTACCTTTCTCTTCTTCTATATATTGAGCACGAATCTATCAATAAAAATCAGTCAATTTTCATTCTAAAACCTTTATACTATTGACTCAAAACAATTCTAAGTGGTGAGAGCCAAATCACTAGAATTCTGGATTTCTCTTACAAGCACAGTCTTTTGAGAATCCATTCAACTCTCAAAAAGATCATTATCTCTTGTTTGTTTTATCATCATTATCATCTCTATTTCATTCATATTCCATTACCATCAAGTTCCACAAGTTCCAGAAACTGTTCTTCACTTATAGTTGTTATTCTGTCCAAGAGAGCTTCATTCAAAGATAAACATCCAAGGGGAATAGAATCATGATCATATCATGTGGTATCAGAGCCATCTTTGAATTGAAGCTAAGTGTTTCTAAACCTTTTGTTTCGTTCAAAACTTGTGAAGAACCCTAGCTTGACCCTTCAACTTCTATTGCACAAAACTGGAACTGTTTTTAAAATCTGTTTTTGTTTTCTGTTTCAAATCTGTTTTTGGGTGTTATTGTGCTTGTTTACTATGAGTTTGTTGCGTTTCATATAGGAATCATGGCCAATACAACCATTTCTCCAGAGATTATGGAGCAGTTCAAAC